>WNWU01000020.1:11454920-11520370 GCA_012654045.1 Ptyas mucosa
TATATATATATATATATATATATATATATATATATATATATATATACACACACACACACACATATACATATATATATATACATATACATATACATATACATATACACATATACACATATACACATATATATATATATATATATATATATATATATATATATATATATATATATAATTTCGCTGATAAAGAAATAAAGGGAAACTAGTATAGACCTATTTCAAGCTATTTAGCTCTCATCAGCTAGCCATACCCTTACTGAGCCGAACTTGGGCTGCCTGCATGTTAGGCAGTTGTATTAACCTCTGAACCTCAAGTTCTCCTCCCTTCATCAGCTTGAGCCAGGGGAGAGATTAAGTGTTCTTTATCAGCGAAATATAAATATAATATAATATATTGTATTTATATAAATATAAATATAAATATAAATTTGGTATAAAATGGTTTGTCATGAATGCGACTGCTTGTGGGCTCCTGGATTGGAGCTGAAAGGCAAAAGGGATGCAGTATGCTCCCTCCCTCCCACATGAATACATATATACATATACATATACATATACATATACATACATACATACATACATATATATATATGAGAATTTTGCTGTGAAACTGTTTTGTTTTATTTTACTTTTACTTTATTATTATTTTGTATCCCACCTTTATTACTTTTACAAATAACTCAAAGCAGTAAATATATCCATCACATCTTCCGCCTCCTATTTTCCCCAGAACAACAACCTCATGAGGTAACTTGGGCCGAGAGAGAGTGACTAAAGCTAGCTTTTAGTCCTGCTAAGGCAGAACTAGAACTCCTGCTTTCTAGTCTGGTGCCTTCACCACCAGTCCAAACTGGCAAAACTGTATCTTATAGTATACACACACACACACACACACTTAAGCAAACATATACATGACTAAGTCCCACTTAGAATTGATTTATGTTACAAAAAACTAAATACAAAATTGAGGTTTGGTAGATGTAATCAGCATTTTTAGAATAGCTCTAAATTTAAACAGGAAAAATATGGAATGATATTGCCCATCTGTCAGCAGCCTTTCTCAGACCAGCTGCTAACAGTTTTCTTCTTTTAAATACAGCCCACTGCCTATATTTCTATCCATTATTACTGTCATTGTATAATCCTGAGATGTGAAACGGTCTGTCTGTAGTTAAGAGTCTATTATATCAGGCTAACTAACCCTTAAATAAGATCCATTCTTATTGTCAGCTGCCTTCTGCCGACAATTACCTGTCACCCCAAGTGTCGTTTACATGTGGTACATTTCTTTACCTTGCGGAAGAGATCATGCACAGTGGCAATAACTTTAAATAACACATTGTGTTTCTTCCTGGCTAGACTAGTGAACTTGAATGTCCCACTTTCATAAATCAAAGATAGATTTTTTAAAAAACTGAAACTGGTTTCCTTTGTTATCATATGTGTCTCACATAACAGAAATTTATGCCCATCGACTAGAAATCTCAAAAGAAAGTTTAGCCAGAGCAGTCAGAGATACTCAAAAGATATTGTGAGATGAAAAGGATGAAGAGAAAGAAAAGCCCAATGTCCTGCCTTGTCAAAATATGATTGCTAAGTATATCTGAAAGGAACTCCTAAAATATCTTGCCCAATTCAAAAAACAAGAGAGGCATGTCAGGACAAAAATGTATGTCTAATATTAACTGAAGTAGTAACTATTAATTAAAATCAATTGCCTGTAAAATAAGATCATTTACAAATTTATTGATCTCCATCTATATATACAAACCATTCTCTATGTCAACATGCACCACTCACGCTGAAGTACATAGGAATACACACCTTGCCCTCCCTCCTTCCTGCAAAAACCAGCAAAAAACAAAAGACTGAGGAAGGGGAAGGGGAAGGAGGCAAAAGGCTTGGATGTGGGTTAGAGGGAAGTGCTTGGAAGAGACAATCCTGGATAGAAATGAAATGAGGTGAAGATGGAACTGGAAAGAAGGAGAAAGCCCTACTTAAGGGTTATGAAAAGGGTTGAATTCCTCAATCACGTAGGGTCTCAAAGCAGGGATAATTCTCAAACACATTCACACCTTTTAGCAGAGATATTGCTAGCTATTTACAACCCTTGCTCATTCCTTTTCAAATACTTCTATTCTTAACAGCAAACCTGAGATGATCCTCCCTCAAAATCTGGAACAAATTTGTAGGGAAAAAATACATTTGCCTGACAATTTTGGGATTTTAGCATAAAGTCATGTACTATTGGTCCTGTTGGTTTGAAACTTACAAGATAGACAATAAGAACTTGTATTCACCACTGCTTGTCCAAAATTCACATGTTCTTCTTGATTACACTGCCAGCATTTTGAATTTATCAAGGCATGAATGTTATAGGGCCTATGTGTATAGAATAGCCAAAATATAACATTGAAAAGAGAAATCTGCCCCCAATCTGCCCAGGTCAGACCATTATGTCTTCTTTGTCCACCTCTGAATTGCTCCTCTTTTTTTGACAGAGCAACAAGAGACTTTAAAGCAGACTAAAAAGAAGTTCTTAATATATTCAATAATATGGATTTCTAGGCAGTTTTCGCTCTTTTTTTGCTTCATACATATTGTATTTGTAGCTACTATAATACTAATACTAAATCACATGATTTGATAAAACTTACAAAGGCTCAAACATGTTATTTAAACTTTTGCTCTTGGCATTTTTTTACTGTTACTTCTTTGGGTGAAATATGTCACCATCCCAAGTATCCTCTGAATAGGGCAAAGAAGCTTACCTGCTGTAGAAGGCAGGTACTTCTTCACTGTCACTTGTGAAAAATACCTGTCTGCCATTTTAAGTAAGTGATTGCCTAGAAAAGACCTTTAATTTAGCAAACCTTAAGAACATCAGCTTTTTAAACTATAGTCTGCAAGGGGGGGAAATGACATAATTCCAAGATATCTGGGAATACTGTAAGCATACAACAGTACTGGTGTTTCACCAATTGTTTTTAAGAATGTTCACACTTCCAGCAATTGTGTGGTACTCCTTGACTTATGCACAGTTGTTTAGCAACCATTCAAAGTTACGATGGACCTCAAAAAATCCAGATGGACCTTATCTGGATTTGAAGTTCTAACAACCGCCCCACCCCACCCTACCCCACCCCCAGTCATGTGTCCAGATTTTGAGTGCTCAGCAATCAGCACAGCAATGACCATTTGCAGAGTCCAGGAGTCATGTGACTGTGATTGATGACATTTTCCTCAGAAACCAGCATCTACTTCTGGTTTTCAGCAAAAAGCAACAACAACAACAAAAAACATAGCAAAAAAAGGCTCCCTTAACAACTGCAGTGTTTGCTTTATGACTGCCACATTTGCTTAATGACTGCCACAAAAATGTCATAAAATTGGACATAATATGGTGACCACTTAACGATCATCATGACTTACATCTGAAATTGAGGGCTCAATGGTCATAAGTGAAGGATTATAGAAAATACTATGGCCCACCAACTGTAGCATGGAGAAGCTGCTAACATTTAGTGGTAAAGCAAGTTTGAATATAATATTCTTAATGACATTCCACATATTACAGTAAACATGTTGAAAAAACATCAGTCATACTTACATTATTGCATAATGAGCATTAAAAGAAAAAATATAAGCAATATTTCTTTTTCCTCTCATATAACAATTCTGTGCAATATTCAGTAAAAACAACTGAATTACTTGCACAGCAACATACATCACGCTTTTAAATAATGATAAATTAAAGGAAAAACATGCAGGATTCAGCAGATGCATTTTTCTTAATGCAATATTCCAAGTTAAAGCTTGAAAAAATAAATTAATTTGTAATAGAGACAGACTGCAAAAGCAAACACTAAAATGTAATTTAATGACTAATGCTCTTTTGAAATATACTTTAAAAATATTCATTTCTCCTTCTGACCAAAGATGTCCCATTTTCAATTTTACCAACTAATTATGGTAATTACAAAAATCACTCTTTATTTTAAAAATGCTTGTTAAGGATTTCTAATGTAATGTGAAACTGAATTATATTTACAGTCATGCCAACACCAAGAACTGAGCCATCAGTCATATTTAAGAGCCCCCAATGACTTTTAGACTTTTATGCTTCAACTGTTTTTAAGATGTAATCAGTAGGCAAAACAGTTTTATTGTTCTGAAGAAGTAAACAGAGGCCCACAGAGCAGTGTTGTGAATGTCTTCCATCAAAGCACTTCCCCAGAAGATTGCAGCTGTAGCTGCTCCCAGGACAGGCTGGGATATGACACCCAAAGGGGGCATTTCTGAAAGAGTTTGATAAGCACATTCACACAATTGGCAAGAAATAAGGAACACCAACTGCTTCTTCTCTAGGGATTTCTGGGGGGAGGGGGGGAATAGAACAATATTTGTGTTCTTTTACCTGAAGACTTTCTGAATTTAATAGGAGAGCTCCGTGTAAGTTATATTTCTGCCAACTGGGGGAAAAATCATTTGAGGCTTATTTAAAAAAATACCAAACAACTTTAGGGATAAGGAAAGAACACTCCATATAGTTCAAAATACACAGTAATTAGAGCACAGCCACCAGCTTCAGACACATGCACCTCAACTGTAAGCAGTGTGTTCATACCATTGTGCAGTGCTCAGCAGATCTCCCAGAGTTCCCCTTCTTGAGCTGATGTAGAAGGCAGAGGGAATGGCCATGAAGGACAGAAGGAAAAGCCACCATCAAGCACTGGTCAAGTAAGAGGGGATTGAGTCTGTCCCAAGAAACTAATTTGAATCAACATCTCAGACAGGATGGAATGGAATGAGGAACTAGGGGGAGAAATGCTGCCCAGGAAGTAATTACATGAAATGAAGCCTCCCCCCACAACCCCAATGGCTTAATAATCATTGAAAGAAAATTTGGGAGGACCCACTCTAATGGATAAAACAGTTAAAAGTGATAGTGGGAAGTTTGTACCTTCAGACTTACAAGATTCTGTTAATGTAGCCATATAATGAAGTACAATTCATTCATCTAGTCTTATTTCCTGTCTGGTAATTTACCTGGTGTGCTGATACAGACCCTAATTCACATGAAGATTAAGCAAGGGAGGGGGAAGCACATTCAGACTTGCAGGAGCCTGTTATAGTAGCTATTATAATACAAATAGCCCTGACCTATTTGGCCTTAGTTTCTTTGTTTAGCGTTCCTTGTAGGCTGACAGATGATCAAGTTTCCAACCAGCTGGCCAACAGTATCCACCTCTTTCCTGATTCCTCTCTCATCATACTTGCTTTTTGCAACAACGCAAAAGATCAAGGAATGAAAACCAAAGGGGGCTACTGTGCAAGGATCAGGCCAAAAAATGTTCCTTAAAACAGACTGACCACAATGGGAGAAATTGCAAGGCAGGATCAAAAGTTTTCACCAGAAGGAAACTGCTCTTCTACTCCAGAGAAAATATTACACAATATCTCTGTTGCATTTGCTCTGGAGCAAAAGCTGACTTTATTAACATCATGTGAAGCCCCACTGCATCATCCAGATATGCAAGAAGGACCCTTGCAGAAGATAAAGTTCAACCTTACATGATGCTGTGATGATGTTATCCATTGACTTGTGTCTGACTCTTAGTGATTCTTATGGGCCAGATCTCTCCTCAACCTCCAATCTTGGCACTGCTTCTTTTGAGTTTTTCTATGCTCTGGCTGGGGTCAGCTTTGATGATGTCAAGCCATCATATTCTTTGGCAGCATAGCTTCCTTTTACCACTATCTCTTCCCAACATAAATGCTTTCTCCAGTGAATTCCTCCATATGACATGGCCAAAATAAGTGAGATGTGGTTTTGTGACTTTTCCTTCCAGTGACATGTCTTGTGTTATGTACTCCAGTACTTGCTTGTTGGTCACTTTTGCTATGCAAGAAATATGGAGAGCCTTCTCTAGCACTGCATCTCAAATGAGTCAATTTTCTTCCCGTCATGTTTTTTTAAGGTCCAACATTCACAACCTCACCGTACATAATTGCAAGCAAAAGTATGCTTTAGGAGTTTGACATTCAAAGGAGAAAGTGGGTAACAACTGGAGTGAGAAGCGCTACGTATCCAGCTCAGATTCTGTACTAGAAGCATTAGTGCTACAAGAAGTGTTCAGAAGATTTGCTCCCCTAAGAAAACTGCCTAAATGAAGGGGGTTGGGAAGATCTCCCTTGCTCTTATATTTTAGAGGTAAGATGAAAGCTTGGAACTGCTTTCCTCTGGAAAACTTGTGTATAGGACAGTGATGGCTAACCTTTTTGCCATCGCGTGCCAGGAGAGGGGGGGAGGGGGAGGGTCGTGCGCACACGTGCCCACACGCATATGCGCACAACCCCCCTCCCACCCCTCCTGGCACATGATGGCCTGGTAGGCCCGTTTTTCTTTCTTACCTGGCTCCAGATCCTGTCTATTTATCTGGGAAGGGCAAAAACAGCCTTTCCCACTCCCTTGGAGGCCCTACGGAGGCTGAAAGTGGGACAGGAAGTGACATTTTTTGCTGTCCCCAGCCTCCAGAACCTCTCTAGGAATCTCTAGGAGCCTCTCTAGGAGTCTTTGGAGGCCGGGGACAGCAAAAAAGTCACTTCCTGTCCCACCGGAAGTCAGGAAATGGGCCCTTTCAGCCTCCGTAGGGCCTCCAAGGGAGTGTGAAAGGCTGTTTTTGCTTTTCCCAGATAAATAGACAGGATCTGGAGCCAGGTATGAAAGAAAAACGGGCCTTCCCCACCCACCCCAGTCCCTCCAGAGGCAGGAAACAGTCTGTTTCCCTACTTCTGGTGGGCCCAGAAGGCCCGAAAATCAGCTGGCCGGCAGGCACATGCGCCCCAGAGCTGAGCTGGTGTGCCCACTAATATGGCTCCGCCTGTCACCTGTGGCACGCGTGCCATAGGTTCGCCATCACGGGTATAGGAGGGTCATATTTAGAAAAAAAAGTAGGACGGAAATTTACCTAGCTCAAAGCTGGAAGGAAATTTATCAAGCTCAAACAAAATGGAAAGAATCCCAAAATTTAGTCCAACTTTGCCTAGGCTAGCAACATGATACTTGCTATACAAATGTCAACCATTAGAATATGCCAATTTTCCCCACAAAAACAGATTACATTGAGCAACTGTCTTTGCAATGCCTTTAAGACAGAGGACATATAATGTCCTAGAACCACTCTCACTAATAAGTTACCAACATAGATGGTAACTTATATAACATAGATAAAAACGCCCACTATTCCATTATGGAAACAATTAGGACTGCAATTTGGCACAGTGCAATCAAAGATTAATTTCTCAAACCCAAGTAATGAAGATGACTGCCAGGACAGACTTACCTGCTGCTTGCCCATTAGCCTTGTGCCCAACTACATGGGTATATTTAAACTAAATGTGACATGTTGAGAGGGAAGCTTAAAAATAGCCTGTCTGATATTACGGAATGTAGACAAGCCACTGTTGAGTAAATATTTGATCGGCTGCAAATTTATCGTAAACAAACTGTTGAAATTAGTAACAAAGTTATACTGTCTTCTAGCATTGCAGTTTTTAGTGGAAAAGAAGAAAATAAAATTAGATCAAAGATAGAATACTTATCTTTAAGTATTAAAAATCAGATTTAAGACCCATAACTGTATAAAGTCAGTTATGGATCTTTTCTCTTTGTTTTTAAAATGTGACTACTTCACCCCTGCTGAGTTTCAAATTATATAGTGTTATTAGAATTAGAACTATAACCTAGCTTTCCTACTGAATCTTTTAGAATAAGAACTAGTTCTTAAAATTACTATTATAATATTCATTGGGGTGTTGGTCTGAATAAATCCAGTATTATTCTGAATAAAACTATGCTTGTAGAACACTCTCTCTAGAGCAGAGGTCCTCAAACTTGGCACTTTAAGACTTGTGGACTTCCAGAACTCTCCAGCCAGCTATGTTCCACAGGTCTTAAAGCTGCCAAGTTTGAAGATCGCTGCTCTAGAGCAAGTAAACATGCAATTTTCATACATTTTCCTTGAAAGTTGAATCAAGTCTGGATGACGTGTTAAATTCTATGGTAGGATCAAAGGAGGGAAATCACTTCTCAGTTAAAATGTGTTGCTATTCTTTTCGTTTCTCAGGAAGTCTCTTACTGTCTTGTACACATTGAAAGCAATGTGATTGTGCCGGCAGCCAGGGGCTGGGAATTGCAGGTGTGCTATGCAAACAATTTACAATACTCTCCTGAAATCTCTTCCTCTTCAATATGTGTAGGTGGTAGAAGGTGGTAGAAAAAAATCAAGCAATTTCTGTAGGCAATCTCTTCTTTGTCTGACTATTTCCTGGTGCCAAGCCAATCAAATTGATTTCAATGTCTAGAAGAGCAAATAGCTTACTCTCTTGAAATCTCTTTCTCTCCAGTCTCTTCACTGGACAGAAAGGGTCAGGCAAAGAAGAGATTACCTACAGAAATTGCTTGCTTTTTTCTCTTCCTCCCCGCCCCCCAAACTGTAGAACGTGGAAGTATGAAAACAGTAAATAAATAAAATTTATGGAAATGAGTTTTTTCTAGTACATACTGGTAGAAATCTGGAAGTTTACTAACTTTCAAAGTACCTTTTATACCGGTTTATATTTATCTCCAAATCTAGTTGATAATCTGCTAGAAAAAAAACATATTAATTCAATTCAGCCATAATAGAGGATATATGTGAATTAGTTTCCATTACTCAATTGATGAATTTTAAGTAAAATAAAAAGCATGCACATAGAAAGCTATATGAACTTTCAGATGAACAATGTAAACTTCAGACCAAAATTCTTCTATATTATATTTACAAATACATAAAAATAAATAAATAAGCATTAGACTTCAGTCTAAATCTGTGTAGGAAATCACATGTATTTTGGCAATGAAAAGAAGGGAAAGAGAGCATGGTGAGGAAGGGATGAGAGCCAGTTATTTTTAGAAAGAAGAAAGTTCTACAATTAGACCAAAATACTGAAAGGCAAGATATTCATATAGCACACAATGAAGTGTGTGGAGTGTATCTTTCCATGTTTCCTTTTAATTTCCATTCACTTAAAAAGCAAAAACCCTCAAACCTTCTTGAATCTCTCTCTCTCTTAATTGCGCTTTATTAGATTTCTGAGCAAAGCTGAAAGCAAAATTTCTGCAAAAACTTAATTACAGCCGGCTGGTAAGTTAAAGTATCAGCTTATTGGTTAATTGATCAAGTTAAGTTATAAGAAAATATTTCCCACAAATACGATAACAATCAACACATAAAGATTAAAGATTCCCCTCAAGTCAAACTTGGCTCAGAGCATTCAGATGATATAATGGTGTGTGGGAATGACCTTGGGAGACAGCAGAAAGAGCCCCAACCTAGACAACAGTCAGATAAAGTGGCAACTGTGTCCACAGAAGGAATGGGAGCATGGCAAATATCTCAAAAGGAACCCTTCCTAGTTTTTTGGACAGCACAGGCAAGGGAGGGAGGGAGACAGGGACTTTCAGACTTGCAAGATTCTGTTTATGTAACCTTACATTAAAGATCAAGCTACTACTCTTGATGCTTCTGGTCTGCAGGTCCTCTGACACATACACACCTTCATCTAGTTTCCCAGCAGAAATATAGAAACTTGACACTGATTTCTTCCAGAATATGTATATAAAATACCTGTTGAAACCCTATAGACCATT
The DNA here is from genome assembly GCA_012654045.1 of Ptyas mucosa. NCBI lineage: Eukaryota > Metazoa > Chordata > Lepidosauria > Squamata > Colubridae > Ptyas > Ptyas mucosa. Next base: position 11,464,615 of record WNWU01000020.1, read on the forward strand.
TAGTTACCTAATTAATGCTGCAAGAAGATCATAGAGACTGACCACGGTACAAACAATGGCATGACAAAATAGCAACAGAAGTACATTGGAATATTTGAAAGAAATATCACTTGCCTGCAAGCAAGAACTGGTGGGACCACAAAATAGACAAAAGAATAGAAAATGAAGAAGAAGCTAAAGTGCTCTGGGACCACAGAATCCAAACAGACAGGAATCTGCCTCATAACACTCTGAACTTAACAACTGTTGATAAGAAAGATGGCCCGCATAGTGGACATGACGGCATTATGTATTATTATTATTATTATTGTTGTTGCTACTTTTTCATCTTGCTTGTTATACTGTTCTCTCTGTTGTGTTCTTTACTATTTAGTTGATTTATATACAACCTGATAAACTGCTGTTATTGAACAGATAGCATTAGACAGAACCAAGTGTTGTGGTCCAAACTTCTCCACTTTTCTTGGGTAACAACCCAACAGTTCTATGGAAGTGGGCCAATAAGTGGTTACCAGGCCAAAAAAGGTTTCCGTAAAGGTGTCAAAAGCTACAGGAAAATTCTATAATTAATTAGGATGCCTAGGTAAAGTACTCATGAAAATCCTTCAAAAAAATCGGAATGGACATGTTTTTTCTTTAGGAGAACATCTTCCAATTTAGTGTTTAATTGGACCAAGCTAGCACAGAAGTAAAGAACCTAGAAGATATTCCTTCTATTTCCTTCCTAATCTGTGCAGCTTTCTATATTTCCCCAAAATCAGGCAGTTATTAAGCATATACTTTAAGCATATACTATATGAGAACCAATTTGGTTTAGAAGTTTGGTTTAGACACCAGACTAAATATTGAGGGAATATGCCTTAAGCATGAAGTCAGCTGGATGATTCTGGACCAGTTAGTATCTCTCAACTCTATGAAAAGGACAAGGGGCAACCACCTCTGAAAATGCTGCAAACTTTAATTCCTTTTCCAAAGCTATCTTCACACCTCTTTATACTTTTCTCTATTATGAGACCTTTTTCTGCTTATTAGGATTAAAGTAGTGAAATGCTTCCATAGTTTTTGTGTCCCCGTCCCGCCCCTCATATTTATATTTCAAGCTTTGCTATAAAATGCAAAAACTGAAATGTTTATTTCAGTAGAAAATTCAGTCAAATGGAAATTTGAACATTTCAACCTGATAGAATTCACGCCCATCCCTTTTTGGGTATATTTTTTTCTGAAAAGGTTGACATAGCAACATAACAACTTCCTACACCTTATCAGGTTGAGTTGCAGATTCCCTGAAGTCTACATGAAAAAAACAGAAGAAATGGTAAAATGATCAGCACTGTATTGCTGTGCTTGCTTCTTTTTCTTTTTCCATTACTATTTATTGTTCTTATTTTAGTGGATTATTTCACTATTTCACACTCCATTCTGACTACATATAATAATAATAAATTGTTGGGAGGAAAGACAAAAGAGACTGAAAGTGGCAGTAGAGAGGAGACAGCAGAATAAAAAAGAAAGAACTGGAGAAAATCACAAAATTCAAAGATACAGAAGTAGAATGACTGTGGCGAAGAAAGCAAAGGTAATACCAATAGGTGCCGGGGTACAAACCCAAAACATCTGAAGCACCACTTAAACACCACTGGCTCTGACACCATTAGTCAATTGCAAATGGCAGATTTACTAAGAATAGCTTATATCTTGCAACAATATATTTAACATCTTCAAACAACACCTCCCTATCCCAGATCCTTGGGAATGACTCCAATTCTAAGCATCTGGCTGACTGTGTGATGAACTGTAATAATAATAATGATTGGTCACATAGTCAGCCATATATTTAGACTGGATTTGGCATTTTTATCTATCAAGTCCTTCCCAAAGACCTGGATGTTGTTTGATGGTGTAAAATGTATCACTTCAGGATATAAGGATTTTTTAAAAATGTTCTGGTTATAAGTCATTACCAGGTTTTATCTTATTCTTTATCCGCTTTCCCCTTGATCTTTTGTAGAAATTGACCATGTAATGTTTTTCCTTGCCAGTATTCTGTTCATATTTTTACTACATTATTTCAATTTTTTTTTTGTTTCCTGTACATTAAGTAGGTTTCAATTTTTAACTTGCATCAATCTTTTACGTAATCAGTGAATGCAGGCTTTTTTTCTTTTGAGAGTTTGTTTGACTTGTTTGAATCCTGTCTCATTTTTGCAGGACTGTATACATGTATGTGTATATGCATGTTGGTTGCCACAAAGAAGAAGAAGTCAAGCTATTCTCCAAAGCACCCAAGGGCAGGACAAGAAACAATGTGTGGAAACTAATCAAGGAGAGAAGCAACCTAGAACTAAGGAGAAATTTCCTGACAGTTAGAACAATTGATCAGTGGAACCACTTGCCTCCAGAAGTTGTAAATGCTCCAACCATTTGTCTGAAATGCTATAGGGTTTCCTGCCTAAGCAGAGGGTTGGACTAGAAGACCTCCAAAGTCCCTTCCAACTCTGTTATTCTATTCTACTTATTTATTTAATGCATTTATATAGCCAGTCATCTCTCAACCAACTATGGGCAGTTTTTAATCAAAAATTTAAAAACATATAAAATCATACTACAATTATCAAACTAACTGGATTAAACATTAAAACAACAAAAACCTAGTGTGTACAAATATGTAATATTATTATTTGGCATTTTTTAAGGACTTGATGGGCAGACAAAAATGTCAAATCCAGTCTAAACATCTGATTGATTAAGCAACCACAATAATATTAATAGCACTTAGCAATAGCACTTAGACTCATATACCACTTCACAGTGCTTTACAACCCTTGGTTTAGAGTCATCATATTGCCCCCAACAATCTGGGTCCTCATTTAACCAACCTCGAAAGGATGAAAGGTTGAGTCAACCTTGAGCTGATGTGACTTGAACTGCCAAGCTGCTGGCAGCCGGTAGTCAGCAGAAGTAGCCTGCAGTACTGCATTCTAACCACTGCATCACCACAGCTCATTAAACTTATATGATGGCCAACTTCCAATGATTCTGGGCAGCTTACAAGAATCAAAGAAATTGCAGCACTTCAGTTACACCTGAAAGCAAAATGGCAACCAATGCAGCTCAAAGAATATGGGTATGGACAGACATGGACATACTGAGGCATGCCTATCATTGCTCATGTTGCTGATTCTGGATGAGTTGAAGTTTCTAGGTGGTCTCCATGGGCCACCGCGTAGAGTATATATGTTATCCTTCTGGCCTGTCCAAATTATGCTCTGATTCTCTGGTATCAAGAAGGATCATAGTGGCCTGTTTGTGGGACTGGAACAGAAAGCGTAACCAGCATGCTCCTACTAGTTGCCAAAATGAGGGAGAAAAGTAAACAACAGTACTGCAGTTCCTCCATATATTTTGATCATTCTAAAGGTCAGCAAGCTTTTTAATTAGCTTTCCAATAATTAGCTGGGTGGAATGGCCAAGTCTTTAAACTTGATTGTGCAATCATTCAGATACTTGAGAGCCTGTTTTTCCTAGTTACATTTGGTAATTGTGAACAAGCCCCCCACATATAACTAATGATAAAATGAATGCCTCCTTTTGTCAGAAGATGTTGAAAAAACTCACTTATCAGAAATTATGTCTAATGAGCTGTTATAGCTCTTCATAAATATTATTCAGTCTGGTAAATACCGCAAGCAATACAAGCGACAAATGTTAAAGGACACATTTTAATTTAATAATAATAATGCATAATATGTTTCTCAATAAAGCATTGCAACAATTGATTCAAGAGATAATTAAAACCCCAGAATGGGAAAGACAAGCAATAATGGCAATTTTTTAATACAATAATATTGCTTAAGCACAGGAACTTAATAGAACCAGCTAACTCATAATGCCTAAAACAGCAACATCAATTCAAATACACGCCATCCTGTACCTAGCAAAACAGCCAATAAAGCAATTAAAATACCCATAAACAGTACAACATATGAAAATCTATTTATTCCGTACCAAACTAAGAATCAGATTTTATAATATTGCTCAGATCATGGTACACAGTTTCCATTATACAATATTACAAAATGGCAGGAAAGTTTTAAACCCTTCTTAAATATATTAAAGAACATTGGGAAGCTGATTTCACAATACACTTCAAATATTTATTTGATTCATGCTGACTGCCTGGACCAGTCCCCGCAATTTTCTTGGCAAGGTTTTTCAGAAGTGATTTGCCATTGCCTCCATCTTAGGGCTGAGAGAGAATGACTGGCCCAAGGTCACCCAGCTTGCTTTGTGCTTAAGGCGGGATAAAATTCGCCATCTCCTGGTTTCTAGCCAAGTAGCTTAACCACTAGACCAAACTGGAAATCAACTATTTTTTTAATGCTTCCTTAACCGTGAATATAAGTGGCAAATGGTTTTCAGGGTTTCTGCTTTATTCCATCAGAATACAAACCCTGATATAACTTTTAGTTAATTTCTGACAGATGCAGAGGATTCTGTACACGATGGCATAAAACAATTATGTAATGTAACTAGAGCTTAAATAAATAGGTGGCAATTCATAGGACAGGCATGAGGATCTGGATATATGACAAAGCCCATGCAAATGGATGTTGCTGATGATCTGATTTTACTTTGGCTGCTGATTATGCGTGTGTGTGGTTTTTATTATTATACACTTAATAATTTTAGATTGTTGTTTTTCTGGAGTTTTTAGCAGTTTAACATCTGGACTAATACTAGATGGCTGCATAGAGTTTTAGTTTTCCATGTCTCTTTCCTACCACTGAGCAGTAACTTTGCTTATAGGCAGACATGTTCACGCTTACAGGTATGCATTCAAATACATGACTGCCCTACAGCCGGCCATATTTCAGTCAAAAACCTCTTCCCTCTCTTTGACTAATGTCCACCTTCTACCAATCTTGTAAATGTACATTGGAAAAAAGAGGCAAGTAATCAGTCCGCCTTCTCCACCTCTGAATTTTTGGTTACCCGCCACTGCTACAAAATCATTAAATGAAAAACCATCTCTTGGCTCCATGCAGTTAATGGCAGCAATAAACTGCTTTCTACCAGTTGGCCAGACAGACTAATAAGCAGGACCTCCTGAAGTTTTGCAGGCTCCATGTTTTGTGGGCAGAATATAAAATCCTTACAACACAGATTGCTTGCGGTACTCGTGTTTAGGATACGCTGTTGTTTAAAAGCCAAAGTCAGAATACATGTGATCAGAAGTCCACAACCCAACTTGTGGTTTTATTAATTCATAAATACTTTTAAGTGGGAGAGACATGAAGCAACATGAAGTGTCAAGGGAAACAGAAATAATTGTTAAATATTTGGGCAGCTTCAGGCCAAATGTCTATGTTGAAGCTTGTAATTGATTGTGGCATTTATCGCATAAGGGAGACTTCTCTTTTTAAGACAGCCATTCATACTAGACCCTAACAGATTTATCTCAATAGTGCACTACTGAACACATTTTGTCATTCAAGTTAATCTAAGTCGCATCTCATAAAATACGTGTTATGTGTGGGTTATATATCAAACCCTGGCATCTATTAGGCTTTAACTGTGAAAAAATAAACACAATGCATTTACAAAAAAATCTTATTATTTTCTGATATGACAAAGATATCATAAACAAATTAATTGAGGAGGAAAATAAATTACTTTGAAAAAAATGCTCCATATAGGATATATAGGATCCCAACTACTGTTAGGGAGAAGAAAATAAGAGATCTGTATGTCTTAAACATTAAAAACTGTTTATTTATTTTGGGACATTATGTCCCATGAATGTGAATTCATATTTCACAAGGAAGAAAAGTCCACCACAGAAATTGCTGTACAACAAACCTTTAGCTGGCCATGTCTAGGAGATAAATGTCAATGACGTCAATCTGGATTAAATTCTAATGATTCATATACAATGCAAAATATAACTGAACTGATTATGCAGGAGGATTAGAAGAAACAGATCCACACATTCTTAAGGTCAAACGTCCATTTTACTCCTTAATAATGAGAAAAGTATATCTTCCAGTTACACTGAAGTCTATCTAGTGGAAGATAAACTGCATAGCAATTGCAGTCAAATTTAAATAGGTAAAAACAGTGGATTTCAGATTACCGAAACAAAAAAGACCATCAGGGGAATATGGGATTAATCTTGCCTGTCAGTCATGGAAATACTTGAAAGAAACTCTTTAACTGAAAGTGTTGTGCTGAATGGTACTTATATGAATAGTTAAAGACTACTTTTCCCACTAGAATATGATTGTATGGATCTAGAGTTGTCAGAGGATGCCCTCCCCATATTTCCTTTTGAACAGGATTACCAAATTAATGCAAAATACGCTGAATGCAAAAACTGCATCAGTTATCTGAAAGAATTCTGGTAAAGCCCTCAATGAAGTCTTCATATACTTTATAAAACAAAAACACGTTCCCTTTCTGAGAAGGAGTAATCACATCTGAGGGGCATAAATCTTCTAAGAGAAGCTCTAACTATTTATCTTGAAGCTCACTCTGCAGAAGGAATTATGACAGAGGAGAAGGGAGAAGGGCCAAGACGACAGTGACAAGAAAATGTCAAGATGGCCAAGGGTGGGGGTGGGGGGGAAGGGAAAGATGGATTTAACAACTGGAGTGGAAAGAGATGGGTTGTCATTATAAACTTCAAACGTTTCACATAACAAACACTGTGAACATTACAATATTAATAACATGCTAATAAATTTCATCCCAGTTATTATTTTTAGAGAGGGAGGGAGAGAGAGATTTCCTCCTTATAGGAAATTCCTCCTTATTTCTAAGTTAGATCTCCCTCTGATGAGTTTCCACCCATTGCTTACTGTCCTGCCTTCAGGTACTTTGGAGAATAAACCTTTTCCCTCTGACAGCCCTTCAAGTAATGGAAGACTGCTATCATATCTCCCCTAAACTTTCTCTTTGTTAGACTGAACATATCTAATTCTCTTAGCCATTCTTCAAAAGACTTAGCCTCCAGACTCCTTATCATCTGTTGCTCTTCTTTGAACTCCTTCTAGGGCCTCAGCATCTTTTTTTGTTTTGTGGAGTGTTTATATATTTTCACATCTTTCCAGTATTTCCAAATATTTCTCTAATCCTAAATCCTGTATGTGAATATTATATAATTTTTCTTTGATCCCAACACATTTGCACACTGCTAAATTATGAGTACAGGATCCAAAAGATTTACTATGTTCACCATCCCTGCTACTTTAACTAGTCTTTGATCACCAAATATACCAAAAACCTATTTCATTCACCTTGTGCAGGGATCACTTGTCACCAACTAGAATATCAATGGGGACATCGTGATTTTATAGGGATTACTGAACTCCCATCAGCCCTATTAGCTGAAGCTGTTAGGACCTGTAGTTCAGCAACTCTGCAAAGTCTCATCCCTATTTGTCAAAATGCATTTGGGGCAGACATTAAAGGTGCCAAGCACTGTTGTGCCTTTTCTTTTAAGAATTTTTAGCAAAACCAACATTGCCAATCATATTCATTTATCATGCTCCAAAGAAGTCCAGATTTTATCAATCTTGGTTTTTTTTTTTTCAAATCCAACTTTGAACAATATTGATTTTCCTTAGGATTACTACTAAGCACAAACAGCATGCTTTCATCTACATTCACAAATATTTGCTCAAATTGTTTCTTGTCTTAGATTTGCTTCTTTAGGCCTTCACTGGAAATACTGAAAAATAGGAACTGAATTATTTTTCTCTCAAATATTGTGATCAGAATTCAGCATTTCCCTACATGCTTTCCAAACAGCTTTGAAGAACTTGGTTGGAAATGTGTGGATTTGGTTAATTTCTAGCCTTCTCACATGGCAAGTGGGTAACCATGTAAACTGAAACAATAAATAATAACATTAAAATGTTATTCCACTATAGATGGCTATGGATATACACATTCACCTCAATTTAAATTATTCAGTAGTACCTACTTTTTAGGGCATTTTTAAGAGTTTAATTTCTGTTACCTTATGCAGTAACATTATCAAATTTCATGAACAGGTTCCCAAACTGTGAAGAAGAAAATGTCCTCTTATCATTTTATTACTTGGTTAAAAGCACCATGTATGCACCATATTGAAGCAAGTATAAGTGGAAATCAATAAATTCAACAGGTTTCATTAATTCCACCACTTAACTCAGCTCTTGAGTGAAACAATTAATTTTGGAAAAGGAGCACATTAACTCCTTTACCGAAAGTACAATATCATGCATAATGCAACCATCATGTACTAGTTTAATGTTCTTAATTTCTGTTTTTTCTCCTACATTTGTCAAAATTGTTATAAAAATTAGGACTGTTCAAAGCATTGGAAAGCACAAGCATAGCACTGCCCTTTAAATTCTTAAAGCAACTGTCTTTTTTTCTAGGTTCATGCAGCTGTTTCTAAAGGTGCTTCCAGGTGCCTCTGTGTGCATATACATCTCATATGCCATAACTGGGAACCCTTTTTTAACCAATAATTTTAATTTTTATCTATTAATTAACAAGCAACAGAAAAAAAACAAAGAAAAGAAAAAAAAGGAAATGAACAGATTACATACAAATAATTACATATATACTGTGGCAGTATAATGTCTATTTCATCTACGTTGTTATTTATCTTTTTTTTAAAAAAATATTACTGTTGTTCTATAAGCTTTACACTGAGGTGAAAGTTGAAATGGAATTCAAAAGTTCAGACTTAATATTATGATCAAGTAAAATTTAAAAAAACCCTGAGGATAATAATCTTTCTATAAGGAAAAGCATTGAAATAGTTCCAGGAATCATTCTGGAAATAGCCGAATAGGACACACAAAATATCTGGCAGCTTTATCTATTGAAAGAGAGATGCTTTGTTCATGCCTCCACACATCGCAAAGCACCTCTTTCAAATACTTCCCACGTCCCTCAAAAAAATTACAAACAGAACCAGGGGGAAAAAAACCCAATTTGGTCTTTTATTTCATTCTCGTAATACTTTAAGTCATATTCTCATTCAAAAACAACTAGGAGGTTCCCCCCTCCTCTAAAACTAGTGTCAGAAATCATTCTCAATCTACCAAATTCATTTTGGACACTGGGAAAAGTTAAAAGTACTGCTTGGCCTTTACAATCCCATGAGGAAAATGGCAATGGACACCCAAACACAGCTTAGCAAACTGAGAGTATGGAAGATCAGGCTGGAACTGCTATAGCTTGAGTACTTCCAAACAGACTACAGATAGCCCACGACTTACAACCATTCATTTAGCAGCTGTTCAAAGTTATAACAGCATTGGAAAGTCACTTAAGACCAGTCCTCGCACTTGCAACCTTTGCAGTATCTCCACGGTCACAGGATAAAATCCTGGGTGCTTGGTAATTGGCATGCATTTACAAAGTGGCTGCAGCAACGTGGAATCATGTGATTGTCATTTGCAACCTTCCCAACTTGCTTCCAACAAGGAAAGTCAATGGGGGAAATCAGATTTACTTAAGAACTTCATGATTCTTGGGGAAAATTATCGAATATGCAGAAGCTGACAGGTTAACAAAAATTTTGAGAGATCAAAAGGATTCCGTATATTTTCAATGTTGGGACCAATGGTATACTTGGTTGAATAATAGAATAAAACAAGGATAAGGTTAGTATAGATCTCATTTTTTATTTGTATATTTTGATTGAAGTTAATGTATTGTGTAAAGCTCCCATCGCGATCTGTGTATGTATAAATATTTTGGAAAAAAAAAGAACTTCATGATTCATTTAACAACTGCAGTGATTTGCTGCATAAAATCATGTGTGACTCACTTAACAACCACCTTGCATAGCACTGAAAATTCTGGTCCCAATTGTGGTCATAAATTAAAGACTACCCATATAGTAGCTCTTCTGAAATTTGGGGTCATGTAAACCTTTTCTTTTTTTAATTAAATCCTGTTTCAGCATAGGATGACAAATCTCTTCAATGTAAAACCCTAATTACTTTGGAAGATCAATCCACATTCAGAATTTTAAAAACTTACTACTAAATATTTCATTTAAAAGAAGAACTACTACAAAGTATAGTTCCTATTTGGAATAACATTTCTCCTCAGATTATTCAGATTATAATGGGAACATTTATTCCTTATATTGATGTTTGTCCTCTTTTTTGTGACATTTACATATAGAAAGGGCTTAATCACACTATCAAATATTTTGAACAAGTTTGATTGAAGGCATCTCATTTAAGAATTTATTTGAAGTACACATTTTAGACTGAACTTCATATTATTTGACAATTTTCTTCCTTACTCAAATACCTTTGTAAATAGGAAAAAAAACCTTGTTTCAACTGTTTAATTTAAATTATAGAAATTTTCAAACTTTTTTTTTAACTCTATGTGAAGTATTTATTACTTTCAGGTAGTTTTAATAATTTCAGGTCTTATCTATGCAGTTTTATCAGCATTAAACTATATTTCATAACTTTGACCTTAGCTATTTATTTTTTTAACTGTGTACCTTAAATATGTATTCACCATTAATGTTCACTTGAAATATATATAAGCTCTTGTTTTTAAAGACTGGCTTTATCCATATTGATTAATACATATTTCGTACTTGTTATCTAATCTATGCTCTCAAAGCATAACAATATTAATGACCAGTTTTAATAAATATCAGTAATCAAATCAAATAAAAAGTAAACTTTAGTGGAATACATATCTAACCATGTTGTTTCATCATGAAACTTTATATGACCAAGACAGGAGGTTAATCAAGTTTCATAGAACAAGACATTCCATAGTTATTCCGGTCAGATCAGAAACAAGGTCTCTTCTACTCTAATAGTTGTAGTGTCTTGGCACATTCATATGGCATCTTTCTTTTTTTTTTTAAAGAATAGTGAGATGTTTGTGAAGATGAAAAATAATAGCTAAATTATGATGTGAAAACGAATTTTGAAAATATTTTTGTAGATAAGAGCTTGATCATAATCATCAGGTTCCTGTCTATACAAATTATATTTTTCCAAAACAAAAAAAAATCCCATAAATTCAAGGTCCTGAAACCTGTCTGAATCAATAAAAGAAAACGTGATGATTAAGCTGGTTGAAAATGTCATGAAAACCATTGGAAATGCATTGAGATGTATCAAGAAGGCAGAAAAACACAAATAACATATAAATTTAGCTCCAAGATCCTGGATGTTAGACTAATCTTGCCTAAGAGGATGCCCTGAAAAAGCATACGAAAGTACTTGATATATAATTTGGGCCACAATCCTACACTCAATTACCTAAAAATAATGAAATCAATACAGGTTTTGATAGAAGAGAGTATTTGTAGGTCAGAGTTGAACAGTGGAGCTTTTGTTGCTCTCTGAGCTTACTGGTTTTCAGCATTGATGATGTTACCTAGTTTGGTAATGAAACGTCTCTGCATCAGGTTCAGAGAGCACCAAGGACCCCACCACACAAGTTTATTTTCTATAGGTCTGACAGGTTGAGTTTAAGACATTCCTGCAAACCATCAGCATGTCATATTTGGACTTTCTGCATAAATTTGTGTAAATATTTGTTTTTTATATTCTTTAACCATCACTGTTATAGTTTGGGCCATTTACTTGCCTGAAAGTTGTTGTCAAAACCGGGGCATCATTGCCTGGGCAATACATCTCAACACTGCAAAGCAACTGGGACTATTTGAACACTTAGTACAGCAGCTTCTACTCTCCTGACGTGTTCTCTACCTCAAAGGAGGAGGCTTACAAAGCAACCACACCAAACCTTTTTGCAGTGGCTTCCTGAATTTGAGGAACCAATGCAAAGGATACTTGACTTGTTACTGACATACCACACTAAATTAGATGCAGAGTCCTATACGGAATATGCACCAGGTATTGTTTCCAAAATTTGTTGAAAATTGTTGCATTTTTTCCTACGTTAAAACAAAAATGATTGAATATAGGAGCTAGAAAAGTAAAAATGCTCGCAAATTCCTACAAAGGAACAGTTTGAAAACCACAGGAAAACTAAAACAGAAGGTTAATGTTGCTCCGTGGGGCCATTACAACAAGAAATGGTTACAGCAGGGCAACTGATGTAAGAAATACATTTACCACAATTTGGAAAATATCCTTCTACACAGTGTTTTTCACACAAGCTAGATAATTGCTAAAATGCTTGTTTTGAAAGGAACACATTAGTCAGCATGTTGCAATTAGCCTGGCATCTACAGCCTTCAGATCTTCCATTAAAAGAAAGTGGGGAAGGGAGGGAAGGAAGTGGGGGGGGGAGAGAGAGAGAAGGGGGGAAGGGGGAAGAGAGGGAGAGAGGGAGAGAGAGGGGGGAGAGGGAGAGAGAGAGAGGGAGAGAGAGGGAGAGAGAGAGAGCACTCTTCAGTTTCACATGGAAAAAATATTCCTTACAAATTCACTGATGAAGAGGTTGGGGGAGGGAGAGAACAAGAAGGAAATACTGTTCTGCCTGCCCATAAAGAAATTATCATGTTAAATTAATCTGAAGGGAACATATTGGTGAAAGAATATAATAAGATCAACATCAAATTATATTACCCATTACCCATATATTACCCATATTGCTTTGGAATATGCATAGGATCCAAGGCCTTCTCAATTATACCACGATTCAGGAAACAGAGAATACCAAGGATTAGTTATTATATTAAAGTAATATCTTTAGTACTTTGGAGAGCACAATCTCTATTTTCCCAGCAGATTTCTGAGATGTAGTGGGGGCAGGGGGAAAGAGCAGAAAAAAGAGGCACTCACTACCAGCATGGTGTTTCTTATAAGAGATTCCCTCAGTAGGAAATGGGGCTCTCAACAGGGAAAAAAAAAGACTCCTACTGAATGCTAATGCTAAAATTGCACTTGAAATGGCTCATGGAACTTCTATAATGGTATGAAAGAATTACAAGAAAACTGATTTCAGGAATTTCTAAAACGCTTCCAATAGAAGAGAATATATTTTATTTATTCATTTATCGTATTCAGGAACTGCCCATTCCCTCATGGGACAATTATATACAGGCTGATGTATTGGGTTCTTCATGCTCTCTGAGTTTAAAGGTTTTTTTGTTTTTTTTTTTGTTTTTGTTTTTTGCAGATGTTTCATTACCTGGCTAAGTAACATTATCTGTAGTAGAATAGTATTGTTTGGCTGTTTGTTTATAGTCCTTTGTCCTGCAGTCTTAGTGGGAATTTGGCTTCTTCTTGTATGTCTTTTTTTAATTAGGGTATTGCTTTCTTCCTGATTGCTTATCTGGTGCGATTTCCAGATAATCTAATTCTTGATATGCAAGAGAAAAATCATTCTTGAAAGTGGCCAACCTCATTTATTATAATCCAATCTATAACATCTCCCCAAATATATGGATTATTTGTACCCATTTCAGTCAGTCAGTATGGTCTGGACAGTGGACAGAATTAACATTCGTTCCTGTTGTTGCCAATGTTTGTCAGGACCTGAATGGAAGTAATACATTGCCATTGGTCCTTTGAAACTGCTCAAAAGCCTTTAATATCCTTAAGAGTAGTATCCTTCTGGACTGTTGAAAGTTCAGGATTAGAGATACTGTTGCAAGTGTTCCACTCCTTTCCTAGTAGATCAATTGCAGTCAGTGGTTGTGAAGGTAGACAGAGGCCAAGAGGTTAATCTCTGTCAGTTCTCCAAGGCAAACCAGACACGAAACACAGCCAGAAGAGCCAATTCTACTTTTTCTTAGGGCTATGTTAAGCCTTGGATTGTACAGTGGTCTAAAGCTCTGTTATTAACATCAGCTGCCTGCAATTATTGCAGGTTCGAATCTCACCAAGGCTCAAGGTTGACTCAGCCTTCCATCCTTTCTAAGGTAGGTAAATTGAGGACCCAGTTTGTGGGGGCAATAAACTGACTTTGTATAAATATACAAAAGTATGAAGGCTATTACTTAGCGTATTGTAAGCCACCCTGAGTCTCCGGAGAAGGGCGGCATATAAATCAATTTTTTTTAAAAAAAATAGAATCTTGCAAGTTTTCTCTAAGAGTGATTGGTGGTTCAAAAATGTGAAAAACAAACAAATGAATGAATAAAGTCTGAAAGTACAAATCTCCCGCCATCTCTTTTTATAGCCTGATCAATTACGGCAGGTCCTTTCTAGGCGATATCTCTTCCTTCTGGTCCCTCAAGATCATTAGTCTCCTCTTGTGGGTTACTTGAATGGTAGGTTCTCTTCCAATTGTTAATATCTACATGAAGCTGCTGGAAAAGATTGTCCATCAGTTTGTGGTGTAATCTCACTAATATGCTGATGAAACTTAATTTTAAAATGCTACCCCAGGTCAGGTGAGAAACATGGTCAATATTGTCCTACTGCCTGTACTTTGCAGTAGCCTCCTATTTGAATTCAGATTGGTATCTACTTTTAACTACATGGAAACTACTAAAAACAGAGCTTAATCTGAAGGCTTTTGGTGATGTGTGACATCTAGGATAAACAAAGATGCTACCATTTGGGGATTTTATGGTTTTATAATAATGTAACTTGATTTTTTTCCCTTTGTATGTTTTATTGTTTTACTAGCATTCTGGCAGCCAACAAATCTAATTAGTAAATAAATTAAACTTTTAGTGCCCGTTGTCTCAAAATCCTGCTGCGATGCATTTATATGTGTAACCTAGATAATTGCCTTATACCCAATATATGCTTATTTTAGAGCCGAGACCATCTATTTCTATATCTTTGTGCTGTGGATTAATTGCACATTCATCCCACATTTGCAAAATCCTCTCCTTATTCCTTTGCTCTCCTAAGTATCTGGGTTTGGGGGATGAGCCTCTTGGGATATGCCTTCTTGTTGTTGATGAAGTAGCATGGATGCTGTATAAATTATTTTAGTGATTATATAAATTATTTCAATTAGATATATCTGCCAAGAAATAATGTCCCTCATATATCTATGAGCCATCCATAGGCAATAAAGAATGCCAGATCAAGAAGAAAACTCATTAGGCTCATTTATTTTTTATAAATACACATAACTATGTTCACTGGGCTGGACAATGAAAAGAAAATCTCCCCATTATCTTTTAATCTATGTTTATCCATTTAAAACCTCCAACTCTTCTAATAATTTATATATATTTTTCTCCAACCATATTTCTGTTTATTAACAAGCAAATATGATAGAAATATTGTAGTTACTCCCATCAAAATGTATCTTTTAAAGCAGGCTTACTCTCTAGGTAGGTTGAACTACAAAATTCATGATTCCAGCTGCATACCGTTATATCTGGAGGCTAAATACAACCTATTTATTTATGCAGATAGAACCTTGTTGATTTTGTTGTTACACAGAAAACTTTATTCAGCTTAAATTTAAGAACCTCGGTGGTGCAGTGGTTAGAGTGCAGAACTGCAGGTTACTTCTGCTGTTTGCCGGCTGCCTGCAATTTGGCAGTTCAAATCCCACCAGGCTCAAGGTTGACTCAGCCTTCCATCCTTCTGAGGTGGGTAAAATGAGGACCTAAATTGTTGGGAACAATAGGCTAACTCTGTAAACCACTTAGAGGGGGCTGTAATGCACTGTGAAGTGGTATATAAGTCTTAAGTGCTATTGCTAAGTGCTATTATACAATAGCTATAAAATGCGATGATTTTTTTTTTTCTGTAGTTCATATAAGCTCATTTGTTTCACCCCTCCTTTATTTTCTGGAGTAGATAAAATTTAAAAAATTGTAGTCAAAACAAATTGTTGTAGGGTGTTTTTTTTAATATAACAATGTAATACCTCTATCAAATCTATCACATTTACCCTTGAAAGGAACTTCCTTTCTCTGCTGCTGTCCAAATCTAATCCAATTGCCAACAGCAGAACAACTTAATGTGCTTGCATTAATCAGCACAACATCCGAAGGAAAACAGTTCTAGAATGCAGTTTTACAGCAGTGCAATCACTGCCACCATGGCAGGGCCATGCTCCCTAAAATTACTTTGGGGTTAACAACAACTTTAACCTTGTCGGGTTTTATTCTCTGCACATATAAAATGTAATAAACTTTGCTATGCGAATGGAGAAAACACTGACTGTGCTTTTACAATGTCTGATAACTCACAAAGACAACACATACAGAGATAGCTATTAATGCAAATGTGGTTCCTGCATCTTTAATAGGGCATAAATATTGAATTTATTGTGAAGTAGGAATAAAAGAACAGAAAAAGACACCCTACAAAAGCAGGCATCTAAATGCAGAAAATATCTGATATCTCGTGAGGAATGTTATAGCAAGTGCTGAATATATATTTAGCCAATTCTGATTTTCTGAAAAATGTCCTGGTTATCTACCTCTAATGTTGGTGCACACATGGGTGCAATTGTAACAGGAAATTCTCTCTCTCTCTTTTTTTTCTTTCAATTATACAAGCTAGCAAGGGGAACCCAAGTCACATTTGTTCTTCAGTAAGTGGTCATTCAGCTTGGATCACCTCAGGTATGATTCATTTGGCCTTTTATCCATTCAGAACCTTGCATTATAAATCCAAGACTTCTTTTTTTTTTCCACATTGACTTTCATTCCAGACTGGGACTGGTGAAATTCAAATTCATGTTCCTGTCACTCAGGGGCTTAGGGCCAGTTCCTCTTTCCCACAATGTTTTTGTAGTAGAGTTAAAAGGAGTGTTGTGAGAAATCTACTCGCCTAAATTGTGTCGGAGAAAGATCCAACAAAGAATAATTTTATTGGAATGCACTATGGTTATCACCAAACTCCTGGCCATTAGAGAACACTGAGTGAAATACTTCTACTGATGTATTGGAATAAATAATTAATGGTTTCTACCGAACAATTAATTGTTTCTAATTGCCTCTGCTGGTGGCCTGGATGCCAACATTCAAAGAAGATTTCTGTACCACATGCCTTCATTCTTCAAAGTTTGGTTTTGCTGTTTTTTAAGGTAGAGACACTGACAAGGTGACCCTAAAAGGGACATATATGTTTGAGTATGCATGAGCGTTATGCTTTTTCCCAGGTACTCTTTTTTTTTTATTTGATTTATATGCCGCCCTTCTCCGGAGACTCAGGGCGGCTTACAATACGCTAAGCAATAGCCTTCATATTTTTGTATATTTATACAAAGTCAGCTTATTGCCCCCACAAACTGGGTCCTCAATTTACCTACCTTAGAAAGGATGGAAGGCTGAGTCAACCTTGAGCCTTGGTGAGATTCGAACCTGCAATAATTGCAGGCAGCTGATGTTAATAACAGGGCTTTAGACCACTGTACTATCCAAGGTTCTTACATCATTAGGATGTATGTATGCATATATTATGTGCAGGTAGTGGGTGTGTATCTTTTTGTATGTGGAAGTCTAATTAAAGTGGTGCCTATGTGTTACCTATGTCCTTGAGTGTTTCGGCTCTTACCTTGTACTTTGTCTTTGTGGATTTGGGGTATGGATGTACTGGGAAATGAAGGGCCGGCCACCTGGATTTTACTCAGAGCCTTGAGGCCAGGAAGAAGAGGAAGGGACATAGAATGGAGCAGTCTGCAGCATTCTGAGCAGAGTGTCCAACTGCATCTCTTTCTCTGCAGCCCCCAGTTATACCCTGTTTCCCCGAAAATAAGACCCAACCGGAAAAAAAGTTCTAGCATGATTTTTTCAAGGATGCTTGTAATATAAGCCCTACCCCCCCCAAAAAATAAGCCCCAGTTAAGATTGTCAGCCAGATGGGTACATTTAGTACCGTATTTCCCCCAAAATAAGACCTAACCAGAAAATAAGCTGTAATGCATCTTTTGGAGCAAAAATTAATATAAGACCCGCTCTTATTTTCGGGAAAACACAGTGTCTGATCCATTTTTTACATCAATCATCTTTTGCCAACTTCTTCCCCACTAAAATTGATCCCATTCTGTTTTCATAGTTAGTTTGCTGACAAATAGATTAATGTATAAATCCTGCCCACCGCCACCCCTCTTTCCAAAGTTCTGTTGGGTTGGAAAGAATAAAAACAAAGCAATTATGGTCTTGAGAGAGCGGTTCAATTCATCACTTACAGTATTACATTTTTGACAAACATTAAGCTTAATCAATGCCAAGAGTCTTCAAAATCCACACTGCATCTTGGCATTCTAATAGCAGAGGTTCTTTTGCTTTTCTGAGCCACGATTTTCCAAATTCCAAATTAACAAAGCAGATAGTGTATTGTTCCCAAATTCAGCAGATTTATTGCCCCAGCAATACCTCCAACAAATCCCATCCTATCGCCAGTGCCAGCAGTTGCCAAGTGCAAGTGAGAAAGATCAACATTTTATCGCAACAATAAATTGCACATTTTAAATATATTTTACCATATCACCATACAGGAGATTAAAACATTCTCTGTCCAAAGAAAGAACTTGAATGCATTTTGACCGAGAACCTCACTAAGGAAAGTTTCTGATGAAATTTGCAGCCCCAAATCTGAATTGGAATGGGGAGGGTGGATTGTTAAATCTCTAAACCAGGAGTGAAATACTACCAGTTCGCACCGGTTCGGGTGAACCGGTAGTGGTGGCAGAGGATGGTTCGGAGAACTGGTAGAGGTGGCAGTGTGAGGTTGTGCCCACCCACCTGGACGTTGTTACTTCCTGGTTTTAACCAGATAACCTGTTTTTTTACCCTCTGTGCATATGCAGAAGGCTTTGCACATGCACAGAGGGTCCAAAAGCGCATGTGATGTGCGCATGCACTTCCGAACTGGTAGGGAAGGTAAGTAGATTTCACCACTGCTCTACACCAGGGTTTCTCAACCTCCGCAGCTTTAAGATATGTGGACTTCAATTCCCAGAATTCCACAGCTAGCATATGCAATTTCTTATTATGGATCACCAGGGTTTCTCAACCTCCGCAGCTTTAAGATATGTGGACTTCAATTCCCAGAATTCCCCAGCTAGCATATGCAATTTCTTATTATGGATCAGAATGCCCAATGGTTATGCTTACTTTTCTTTAGAAATCATGCAACTGCTAAGCACCTTCATTTTATTTGAAATCATGCAACTGCTAAGCACCTTCATTTTATTCGAAACAATATGCAGGATAATTTTTGGGAGGGAAAGGACAACAAATTCCTACCTAATAAAAAGAGAATACAAAAATATCTGAAATATGGCAGGGGAAATAAAGTTGCTTGTAGACCCAAAACTCTGATTTGTTTAACACATATTGCAAAACAATCATGTGCTTTGTGTTTAGGAAGCTTTAAAAAACAAACTTCCATCATTTGATACTGAAGACCTCTTTCTTCCCAAAGAAACCCCAGCGTCATGGAACCAACTGTGCTTCTTTGATCCATATTCCATTTTGTTTAAAAGAATTATACTGAACTCGGGAACAAAATTGGTAGAGGCAGCCTTATTCCCAAGCTTCAGCCTGATGAAATTCATAATCAGGTGGGCGTGTGAAGGTCTCAGGAGAAAGCACGACCATCTGCTCAGAGGCTTCTGCTCTTTGGAAGTTGCTGCAACAGACAGCCGTCTGTTGTTAAGTGTTATTCTGTGCCACTGATAAAGATATTAAATGATTAATTATCTCCCTTTCCTCAAAACCTAATTATGGCAGAAAATCTGGCAGATGACAAGAATCATTAAAGGGGGGAAACAAACTGCATTAAGTTTCTGGCCCACACTCCAGTTGCTAGGATCCTCCAGAATTTGCTAGATCTTCATTGACATAGTTAAAGTAGTAAAGTTAAGGACTAGCTCAAGGAGTAGCTCCAATTATGAGATGGGAGTTTTGAAAAGAGATAAACGTGATATCCATAAGCATCCTTAACTGTTACGATTCCCCGCTCCCCCACCCCCCAGGAAAATCAAGTCAAGTACCATCAAATGTGATTAGCTTTAAATCATTCTTTCCAGATGGTTTTTGCCTTGTTAGCTAAGATTTTGCTCCTGTTTTATAAAGTTTCAGATGAGTTGGAGTATCAAGACATCTTCAAGACATCCAGTTAGTTGGGAACTATGGGAGTTGAAATTTGACACAGCAGAAAAATATTTAGTATGAGTATTTCCTCCCCAAAACGCTGATTTATCATTGGTGCATTTTGTAGAATCATAAAGCTATTACAGGTAGTCCTTGACTTACAAACTATTTGTTTAGTGACTTTTCAAAGTTACAACAGCACTGGAAAAAAAAATGACTTATGACCATTTTTCACACTTAGGACCATTGCAGCATCTCCATGGTCACGTGATCAAAATTCAGACACTTAGCAATTGGCATGTATTTTCGATGGTTGGAGAATCCTGGGGTCATGTGATCACTTTTGTGACCTGACAAACAATGTCAAATTCACTTAACAAACATATCACTTAACTTAAAGACCAAAACTTAACAACTGTGGCAAGAAAGGGGCAAAATGGAGCAAGATTCACTTAACTTAGTAATGGAAAACTTCGGCTTAATTGTGGTTGTAAGTTGAGGACTACCTGAGTGGAAGTATCTGTGTGCACTTACAACATGCAGATATGTGCACATATGCAGCTCAAACAAATATGTATTTAATTCACTATGCAAAAGCTACATTTGACTTCTTCTCAACCCTGAATCACTACAGGGGGAGAGAGGGGATGGTTTCATGCCAGCAGATTTGTGCGAGCAGCAGGCACACTTTCCCGCCACTAGCGCAAATGGAATTGTGCATTCGCACGCTCTCCTGCCACTTGCGCAGCCCAGTTCTGAATGGGCTGTGGCCTGGTAGTGGGCCACGACCAGGGGGTTGGGAACTCCTGCATTAGAGGCCATAGTATTATTTGGAATCCATAGTTAGGCTAAAATGTGTTGAGAAAATGCAGCTGACCAATTTTTTTTTAAAAAAGAAAACCCTGGTCTTGATATTCTGTACTAATTACTTACTCTTTTTAACAGCATTCGTAGGTTATATAGTAACTACAGGTAATCCTGATTTAGCAACCACAATTGAGACTGGCAACTTGGTTATTAAACTAAGTGGTTTCTAAGTGAAACCGCAAATGTATTTATGGTCTTTCTTCAGCTTTCCTTGCTTTACAGGCCTGCAAAGATTGTGAAGGCCAGAACTGGTCGCACAGTTACTTTTTCATCAGCATCATAACTGCAAATGGTCGCTAAACAAGGCAGTTTAAATGACCACTAAATGAAGACTAGCTGCATACTGTCTGTGAAGGAGCCACAGTCACAAAATTTGTCACTGAACATCAAAATATATTTTTTTTCCTGTGGAAAGGACCTACAATAAGGTTTCTGCTTTCTATAGCAGCTCAGAGAAAAAGTGAGGCTTATGGTTTCACTTCTGAGACTCTTTTTAGCAGTGTAGTACCTAATAAGTAGCTCTTCTGAACTCATAGGCAAACAGAAAATTCACATCCTAAGGTTTGAAATGTTGTCTCTCTCACACACACACGCATACAAAAAGAGAGCCTCACTGAAACCAAATGATGGCAAAGAACAATTATCAGCTGAGAGCACAGTTTTCTCTTTCTTCACATTATGTACTTGAAGTGCAGATTTAATAGGCATGCTCTAGAGATACAGCTTCAACCATTTTAATTTTCAAATGACAAGACATGAGTAAAAGGGCAATAAAAAGCACAGCCGGCTAGAGGTAGAAATCTGATTTAAAAAACACATTACCAAAACAGGCATGATATTTGTAGTTTAGAGAGACTTCTTTTTAATCATTTATTTTCTACCCCCTTAGCCTGAGGAGGATGACTCAGCTTGGAAAATAGCATTAGTGCTCCCTCCCACGCAGACCTACATGAAATCAACTGAGAGGCGGCATCGAAATCAGAAGCCCACTACTTGATTCTTGCCTCTCTTTTTTTGAAAGCACCACAAAGAATCATTGGATGCACGCAATAGCATGGAAAATGTAGCATGGAAAATGGCCTTGCTCACAAAAGCAGGAAACAACAGCTAAATATCTGCCCCCTGTTGTTTTTGCCTAATAAGAAAAAAAATGTCAGATAAAAGGTTTGCAGGTTAAATAGCACTATGTGCATGACTTATCAATGTGTGCTCTGCATGAAGCTAGTAAAATGGATCTCATTAGTCCAGAATTATACTCTTGACGAAAGCTGATCTTGGTCATAAAAGACATTTGCAAAAAAAACAAAAACAAAAAAAATACAAAAAAACCCAACAACCTCAAGCCATTAAAACTAGGATCTGCTAATCAGGGAACTATGGGAGCAATAGCCTTAAATATTAGTAAGAATAATCTTGCTACAGAGCTAGAATGGCCTTTGCTTGTATGCATTTGCTGATTTTAAGTCCATTTTCTGAAACATTTCGTCCCTATGCAAAAGACGAAACTAGGAAAAATCCCATGCTGCTGTTAGATTTATTATTAAAATTCCTGAAGGACAAAATTATGGTGAGGCAAAGGAAAATTACTGCTCTCAGTTGCTCTCAAGGGATAAAGTGGAGTCCCAAAACAATAGGGAGGAATTTAACACAAATAGCCACTGGAGTGACGCTCCAAGAACATGTCTCAAGACAATCAATTTTCATCCTTTGTGGCCTTGTAAAACCCGTGGGCAAAATTTTAGGCAGCTAATTAAATGAATGGAAATTTAAAAATAAAAGACTGCTTTCCCTGCAACATCTGGACAAAAATAATAGCGGTTCATCTTCATTCACAAATTAATTTATTTACAGTTTACTTTATTTACGGTTATGTTTTCATGCTTGTAGCCTTACAGATTTTATTTCCATAAAATATAAAGAGGAAGGGGCGGGGGGGGGAGCAATATGATGAAATGTAATAGCTGATAGCTGTTAATCTAGGGAGAAGAAATCAGCTGGGATGCAGAAACTAAGGCAGTGAGGAAGATTTTCTGGACCACAACAGCATCCTGTCTGGCCCAAGGATCTATACTAGAGTCCCATCTTAAATTTCTTCATTTCCTGAAATTACACCCCTTTCTTGCAAGAAAGCAGTCGTTTCAAGGCACTAGTCCCATAATGGCGAACCAATGGCACGGGTGCCACAGGTGGCATGCGGAGCCATATTGGTGGGCACGCGAGTGTTGCCCTAGCTCAGCTCCAGCGCACATGCGCGCACTGGCCAACTGATTTTCAGGCCTTCCAGTCCCACCGGAAGTTGGGAAATTGGCTGTTTCTGGCCTCCGGAAGGCCTCCGGGAAATGAGGAAGGCTGTTTTTGCCCTCCCCAGTCTCCTAGAAAGCCTCTGGAGCCTGAGGAGGGGGAAAAATGGGCCTACTGGGCCCACCGTGCCATCGCATGCCAAAAGCAGGGGGAAGTGTGTGGGGGGGTCACATGCACATACACGGGAGGGTGGGCACATTGAATTATGGATGCGGGCACAGGCACCCGTGACCCCCCACACGACACCCACTTTTGGCACGTGACGGCAAAAAGGTTAGCCATTGCTGCACTAGTCTTTTCGTCCACTACTCCAACTCTTCCAAAAGACAAAGGCAATGGAAAAGTAAAGTCAGTTCACCGAGCTCATCACTTTAAAGCATCCCAAGCACCCTGAATGGTACCTTCCAGAACTCTGTATGCTTACTGGGAATGACAAGGAGAGAACAAAGCCAACTCATGAAGAGCTACAACTTCAGGCATTCGAAGCAGCTCTGAAATAAATGCTAACATTTCCAGAGCTTGCTTGCCCGCCACTTTTCTACAGAAAAAAAATGCAAATGGCAGCCAAACCCGGCTTTCTTCTCTTTTTGAAAGTACATTTGTAGCTCCTCATTCATATAATATCATATAAATAAAATCCTGGAATATTTTTGTGTTCCATCTTTTTTTCTTAAGAAAGACTATCTATTAAGAAGAGAGAGGCAGAGTAAACCAGGGGTGAGCAACCTGTGGCTCTGGAGCCATACATGGCTCTTTCATCCTTCTGCTGTGGCTCCCTGTCACTCAAAATGTGCATCACAACCACCAATGTGTGACACGCACCAGCATGCGATTTATTGAGCTTTTCAACCCCCGGTAGACCAACCATGGATAAATCCAAGAAAAGAAAAGTTTCAGAAGAAAACAGAATATTTAATTCAACTACATATGCTAGTTTTGTGGCCAATCAAGAAATAGTCAGGCGGACTTCCGCTTCCGGTTCCGCTGGCGACAGACTCTGATCGGGCTAGCTCTGGCCCCAGAGTCCGATCCCCCCCATCTGGAGGCCCTTTGGGCCAAGCGCCCCATTATTGGGGCGTTTGCCGTTTGAGGGCGGCTCGCCAGGGGTCCCCTGCCTCACTTCCAGGGGCCGGGAGGCCGATGCTGGCGCGCCCGAGGCTCCAGAGGGGGTGGGAGGCGATCGGCGGCTTTTCTTTGAGGCCGCGGAGGCGCCACAGCGCCTAAGGGGACCGGTGCTAACTAAGAAGGCACAACGGACTGAACTGATTGGTTGGAGTTGGAGCAGGCATCCTGGAGGCGAGAGGGGGGGTTGGAGTTCCCCCCCCCTTGTAGCTGGAAAGGAGCCGTGGCAGAGAACTAGGGGGAAGGAGATGGAGTGAAACCCCTTACCTTGCTGACTTTTCCTTGGAGGATGGCTGTGGCAGAGTTGCTTGGAGAGGTCTGGTGGCCTCTCCTCCCGGTGGGCAATGGCGGCGGTCTGACTTCCTGCTTCTTTATTTATGATTGAAGACAACATTCTCCTCTGGCTTCCTGTTTGACCTACTCTATACTTCGGACTCGTTGCTCCTGTGAGCGCCCACTGGTGGATAGTTGAAAAACTACTCTGATTGCTAATCCCTCTTTCTTCTCTGGAGGTTTGCCTTTTGATTTCTCATCTTCTACTGATCTAAGATGGCTAAGGGCCACAAACCAGCAGCAGCTGACATGGGGAAAATTTTGGAAAGACTGGCAATATTGGACCAGAAGTTGGACAAGTTAGATGACGTGCAAAAAGGATTATCTGAAATTAAATCTGAAATGACATTTATGAAAAAAGATTTAAATGATGTTCAACAGCTGGCAGAGCAAAACAAGAAGAAGATGGGGGGTCTGGAGGGGGAGGTACGGGCACTCCAGAAGGTGGAGGACGGGAGAGGAAATGCAATGTTAACTTTACAATTGGATAAGATGTCTTATTTTCTCAGGTTCCAAAATGTGGAACAACTTGACCAGGAAAATTTGAGAGAAGTGATGGTTAAAATGTTGGGTGAATTTTTAGAAAGAGATTTGGAGTCTATTGGAAGGGATGTGGATTTGGTCTACAGAGTAAACTCACAATTTGCAATTTTACATAATTTACCAAGAGAGATTCATATTAAATTTGTGAGAAGGGAACTGAGAGATGAGATATTGAGAAAACAAAGACTGGGGGCGCTGGTGTACAGGGGCAAGGAGATCACCATCCTGAAGCAGATTCCCAGACAGGTACGAGAATTAAGAAGAAAATATTATTTTTTATCAAATAAGCTGTACCTCAAGGGAGTAGGTTTTAGGTGGTTGATTCCGGAGGGCTTGATGATTTTTTGGGAGGACAGTAAGAAGAAAATTAATACTGTAACGGAAGCTAAGGCTTTTCTTGACCAACATAAATCCTTCCTAGGTGGAGAAGATACAGGAGCCGAAGAGGGGGAAGTATTAGATGATCAAGGAGCGGAGGCGGACGGAGCTGCTGCGGCCCGGGAGGGGGGGGGAGGCCAGACCATGGTTTTAAGAGCCAGAACTAGGAAATGAAGAAAGGAGGGGAATCTACTGTTTAAGGTTTTTTTAATTGACATTTTTCTTTTTTCTCTCTTCTTTTATTGTATTTTGTATAACACTTTTTTTTTGTTTATATAATTTTTATATAACCTGGTTGTTTGTTTCGATTTAAGATAATAATGTCTGTTGTGTGAGAAATTAAAAAAAAGAAAATAATAACTGAGATATCTTTGTATAAAGATATTGAAAATTCAACATATTGTAAACTGTGATATTGTATATTTTTGACCAATAAAAACTTTTTATTAAAAAAAAAAAAAGAAATAGTCAGGCATTGGAAGGGTTTTGTGGCTCCCAGTGTTTTCTTTTCTGTGGGAAACGGGTCCAAATGGCTTTTGAGTGTTTAAAGTTGCAGACCCCTGGAGTAAATGCTATAATATACATTGACAGGAAATGCCAGGAGATCGTCTGGAAGTACCTTGGATGATTTTAGTTGGCTAGGCTTACGGTTAACCTATACATTTCATGTTGTTGTGGACAGCTTTCTAATTATTTATTTCTTTTTCCACCCACAAGAATCTGAAGTGGAGATCTCGCTTTTTGGAATGTTAGTCCCCCTTTCTCACCACCATTAAAATTATTACTCTAGGTCAGGCTTCCCTTACTCGAACAATAATTATGAAGACTTCAATTCCAAGTATTCTCAGCAATGACCTGGTGAAATTTTAAGAGTTGAAGCTTACACATCTCAAATAAGACTACGTTTAGATGATTGCCAAGCTTATTTCCCCAGGTTTGAGGACTTTTATCACTTCTTGTTATGTAAGGAGAAAAAAACTGTTTAGAGGCATAAATTTGGAGGTGAAAAATATTCAAAGGAATAAGGTTAAGCAGCATCATTCTCCCCTATACCAGCAGTGGCTAAGGCTTTGCCCCATGCACCAAACATTTAGGAACAACTTCTAGTTCCCTCTGGAACCACAGGTTACTTGGATAGGATTCATTGACTTCAAGTCAGTATTTGATTTCTGGAGACTGCCAGGACTAGTTTCTGAAGCTATATGGACAAGGTTTTTCAGAAGTAGGTTATATTGCTTCAGGGGTGAAATGCTCCCTATTCGGACCGGATCTCCTGATCCAGTAGCGATGGCAGTGGGTGGCTCGGTAGCAAAAATCCCACCCACCCCTGCCCAACTGAGCCGCGCGATCATCAGAGGCTTTTTTTTATTTTTAAAAGCATTTTTTCTACAACCTCTTCAGCTGAAAAAATGCTTTTAAAAGTTTTTTTTAAAAAAAGTTGGCCATGCCCACCCAGTCACATTATCCCACCACCAAGCCACGTCCCCAGAACTGGTAGTAACAAATTTTACATTTCACCACTGCATTGTTTCATTTCTAAGATGGAGAGAATGTGACTGGCCCAAAGTCACCCAGCTGGCTTTGCATCCAAAGTGGGATTAGAACTCCCAGTCCAGCCTGACACCTTAACCACCACTTCAACCTAGCTCTCCATCTTTCTTTCTATACTTTAATGATGATGATGATAACCTGAACCACCACTGCTATTGATAAAATTATCAGTCAATTGCAGAAGGCAGTTTTACTTGGAACAGCATACATTCTCTGACAATATCTTTAACACCATCAATTAACAGTTTGATGGATTAACAGTTGGGGAAAAACATGGGACTTTGTTTCTATTTACGATCATTTATGATTCTTGTATGCAGAGATGCAGAAAGATTCACAGCAAAGAATGGGTGGTGAAGTTAATGGAACTGCTTAAGATGACCAAATTAACTATCTTGATTAAAGAAAATGTTTTTTAACTTTTGGGCTTTTTGCTAGAAATCAAAAGCAATACTGTATTAATTTTGAGGTTTGACTATTAGAAATATTTATAATGATGAAAAAACTATTATTAATATTATTGAATTTTAGATCAAAATATCAATGTACTTTATATTCGTAAATATCATCAAAGACCGTTAGAAGTTATTCTTTATTTTTTTCTTTGCATCTTTCCTTCTTAATGTTTTTTATATTTTATCTTTTGTAGAAATGCAATTTTAATTAGAATTTTATTAAAGTAATCATAATATAAACTATAAATGAAAATAAAGATGATAGGAAAAGGGAAAGGGGGAAAGGGGGGGGGAAAGGTATAGATATAGGGGGAGAAAAAGCATCGGCTTCCAACTTTTTTCAATGCAGTAAAATACAAAATAAAATTACAACTGAACAAATACTAAAATTACCTACTGAACAAATACTAGCCATGTCTGTAACAACAAACTATATTAATTAACAAAACCTAACATCAAAAATTCATTTTTTTCTGTCTCAAGCACAAAGTCTTGAAGGAGTTTCAAAGTAGAAACAAAGTTAGATATATTCTTTTCTCTAATTAAAGCAGTCAATTTTGCCACTTCTGCTAACTCCATCGCTTTTCCCAACCATTCTTCTGTGGTGAGGATTGATATATCTTTCTATTTCTCTGCAGGTAGATATACAATAACAAAGTTCCAAAACCCCCCCCCCCCCCCAATTCTTTATCCAGTAATCATAAAAGGAAAACTTCAGGTTTCACTTGTATGTTAGTTTTAAGAATCTTCTGCATTTGTAGGAATATAATATGTTTAAAAAACACCATCAAACAACATCTCCCTATCCCAGGTCATTGGGAAGGACTCGGTAGGCTGAATAAAAATGCCAAATCCAGTCTAACCATCTGGTCAACTGTACAATGACCCACACTAACAATAATCAAATTGTCTATAGGACTCAGGACTGTTGGCTAAGCAACCAGGGCCAGCAACTGCAGGACTGCTGGAAGAAAAGGTCTTTTACCCACTGCAGTAGACAAAGATTGAAATATCTTGCAATGTATGTTACTTTTACTATTTTCAAACAACGTCTGCCTATCTTGGGTCCTGGGAAAGGACTTAATAGGTGGATAAAATGCCAGATCTAGTCTGAACATCTGACTGACAAAGTAGCAACGATTGTTCTGGCCCAGCTATGGACCCCAAAGAACGCAGCACACACAAAGTCTGTACAAACCTTAGTTTACTAAATTAAATCAGTCTTTTTCAAACAAAGGCTGTTAATTAACTTTCTTAACAGCCTACAAGAATCCAAAGAATAAATAATCGTAATCTTACTATGGTTGGCCAGAAAGCCCAGAAGTAATTTGCAGGAAACTGATAAGAGAACTAAGATCCAGACGCGAAGGAGAGTGAATGAAGTTGCTCCCTGCAAATTGCCTCAGTCGTCGTTCTTCCTTAAATAAGCTAAGGGAGTGGCCAATTAGCCCCAAACCTTACTCTCGAGGAGACATCCTCCTGAGGAGTCACTCCTGCCTTTTGGCAGCTCTGCACGCCTGTGCATCGAGAAAAGGCTCCTCCTCTTCTTCCTCTTCACTTATGGGAGCTTCTGGAGCTTCTGAAGGCCCTGGCTGAATCCCCGCCTCTGGCACCACATCTTCTCCAGCCTCCTCATTGTCTGACTCGAGTGCCAGCTGCACAGGCTGCTGGCGCAGCACCACACCAGCCTCCTCATTGTCAGAATCAGCTACTAACTGCACAGGCCGCTGACGGGCCACAACACGATGATGCATTGAATTATCTGCAACAAACACAAAGAGCCTTGGATAGTACAGTGGTCTAAAGCCCTGTTATTAACATCAGCTGCCTGCAATTATTGCAGGTTCGAATCTCACCAAGGCTCAAGGTTGACTCAACCTTCCATCCTTTCTAAGGTGGGTAAAATGAAGACCCGGTTTGTGGGGGCAATAAGCTGACTTTGTATAAATATACAAAAGTATGAAGGCTATTGCTTAGCGCATTGTAAGCCGCCCTGAATCTCCGGAGAAGGGCGGCATATAAATCTAAATTTAAAAAAAATAAATAAATACCACTTGCCTACAAGCAAAAACTGTTGGGACTACAGTAGACAAAGCAAGTAAAAGTGCTCTGGGATTTTAGAATTCAAAAAGACAAGCACCTGCCACATAACAGCCCAGATTTAACAGTAGCTGACAGGAAAGACAAAACCTCTGGATAGTGGACGTGACAGTACCTGGAGACAGCAGAACAGAAGAAAAAGAACTAGAGAAAATCACAAAATACAAAGGCTTGCAAATAGAAGTAGAATGTTTGTGGCAAAAGAAAACAAAAACAGTGTCATTAATATTAGGAACCTTGGATCAATCTCAAAACAACTGGAGCACCACCTGACCCCAATTAGCACTGACAAAATCACCATCAGTCAATTACAAAAGACAACTTTGCTTTGAAAAGCTCACATCCTATGATACTTTTAACATCATCAAACAATTGCATCTGCCTATGCCGGTTCCTTGGGAAGGACTCAACAGATGAATAAAAATGTCACATCCAGTCTAAATGTCTGGTTGACTGTGTAACAAACCATAATAATTTTTAAACATGAAAAAAGCTAGTTTTTCATCTTCGATGCCTCTCAGCAAATCTTTATTCATTCTCTTTCTATCTAGACCAACAGATTTAAAGTGACTTTTGTATTGCGCCATGTTTGGAAAACAATTGTTCCTGGGTCAGGCAGATGCTGTCAAAAAGCCTATCCACCTGTTAGAACAGAGCCAAGATTCTCACAGAAAAAGTGTGGTTGTCCAACAAAATTAAACTAATTTCCCCCCAAGCTATGTTTGCTCTTGGAGAGTTCATTCTCTAATTAAAAAGGCATTATTTCCAGATGTATATGGAGAAAAATGTTGTATGCAAGCACTGCACTGCCTTTTACCAAGTTTTATAACTGAGATTGGCTGCCAAAGAAACTTCTAAAAAGGTCATGAAATCCCTCTTCTATTCTGAATTAGAAGTAGGCATGGGCAATAAAATATAACTTTTTCCAAGTGGTACGTTTGGGAGGTGCTAGGCTGTAAAATTCCACTTTACAGGATGGAAGACCATCCCACTAATATATAATGAAATGAAGCCCTTGATAAGTTAAACACACACTTCAAACCTATGGATGGAAACGATCCACCTGATTTCATATTATTACTATTAATTTAAGGCAGCTCTTAGTTGTTACAAAGCGCTCTCCATCTTTGAAGAGATGGAGGCTAGCTTTACTACGCTTTTATAGTGCCCAGAAGGCCTTACGTTATCATATAGTAACACCTGTTTCTGAGAATATTTTCATTTTTTTGGATCTGATGGTGATGGGAGGGAATCATAGCTTCATATATGATGCCAACGTCTCTTCAAAGAAAGGCAGATGGTGATGAATATATTTCAGCATTTATGCTTACTTGCTAATGAGTTCCCTTAAAATCATACATTCAAAAACAGGCTTTGGCAGGAAATTGGAATGATGAAAAATTATCACATTGTCTTTTCATTATAAAGGCAAAATAAAACTTCCTTCTTTACAACTGTTGTCACCCACTAGAATTTCTACCAGCTGGCTTTTAGCCATAATCTCACACACAAATCTCATACATATGTGCTTCTTTCTGGAGTGAAACAGAAAAATTAGACTTTAAAAGTATGGCTTAAAAATATAATTCCTCTCTAAATGTGCCATTTGAAACACCTCTCTTTGACTAGGCAGCACTTAGTCAAGCCTCTCTAATAAGCAAAATGCAGTTCCATATGACTAATGCCAGCGAGTTCTGCAACATGTATGGATTGGTTCATACCATCCCAATGTATTTTCGAAGTGACATGCTGGTAGCTCATCCAGCCACTGATCACAATGTTTAGTTTCATATTCAGAGAGCCAGTTTGGTCTAATGCAGTGATGGCTAACCCTTTTATTTTCGCGTGCCATAAGTGTCAGTGTGCACGAGAGCACACACCCGCACCCGTAATGCAATGCACGTGCAATCCCCCGCATGACTCCGCATGCATGAGTGACCCCCCTGCTCGCCCACCCTGCACATGTGTGCACGACCCCCCGTGCTCCCCCTGCCCCCTGTGCATGCATGCACGTCTCCCGCATGCCCCCTGCACATGTGTGGTAGAGACCCGAAAATCAGATGGCCAGCAGGACATGCGCATGCACAATGGAGCTAAGCTGGAGTGACGGCTTGCATGACCACAGAGAGGGCTCTGTGTGCCACCTGTGACGCATGTGCCATAGGTTCACCATCACAGGTCTAATGGTTAAGACATCTAGGCTAGAAACCGGGAGGCTGTGAGTTCTAGTCTTGTCTTAGGCATGAAAGCCTGCTGCGTGACTTTAGGCCAGTCCCTCTCTCTCCTATATATAAATAATTACTTACAATATACAATACAATCCCTTTCTCAGACCCATATCTTCAAGAACACTTGACCAGCAGCTGCAACTTGGTTGCATAAAACTGGACCATTAGATGGCCACCAAGAGATACATCCCCCCACCCTTTGCTGTTCCTTAATGATGGGTCAGTCAGTAGGTCAACTGATCAACACTGATTTTGAAAAAAAAAAAAATCTCACAGACATACCCAAGAGCACCCCACATCTTAGTATGTCTCTCACATACACCACAGCATGAAGAATATTTACACAGCACCTACATCATGGCAACACAAATTTGGGCACCACTATATTGCAACCAAGAGAGATTCTCTCTCTGCTGCCATAATGATTAGGTTGATGGGTTGACAAACCTTAGGGAGGAAAAAATAGGGGAAAAGTCAGTTGAAGCATCTATACTGTACAAGCAATTGGTAGACACCTATTCAATAAAGCAATTGGTGGTGTTTTTTCTTGCACCTGATGATTTTTGAATTTTATCCTGGGGAGATCATCAATTACTGCTTTCACAGTGCAAAAGGTATTGGTATACAAAGGCCATAATTTAGGAACAGCAAGATTTATGACAGCCAGAGTCCCTTGTGGCTCCAAGGAGGAAAGAATGTATGGGAAATGCAGTTCTGAGCTGAACCTGACAGGTTCGTGTACCATTTTAACATATGTAACTGCATTCTTTGAAGAACAGAAAATAATGATTTCCAGAGCAAGGCATTGTAAAGCACTACAAAAACATAAGATCTAACAGCAAATGGCTATGTGTGAGAGACAGAGATTATGCAGAGTTCTTAATGTTAGCCTCAATATAAGATATGGGATATCTCTGCCTTTTAAGCTTTCAGTTGAACTATTCGAAATAAAATAGTTGTCATTTCGGTCACCACAGAAAATTAGCAGTGCTGAGCCTAGATTCAGTTAGTTGGCTAGTAACTCAGAAATGTCACTTCTCCTATGGGTACATCTTTCAACACTTTCATCTGCCAGACAGAATTCATTTTAGAATGCTGAAAACTGTTGTGTTATAGTCGTTATGTATGCAGTCTGGGCACAAAACACAGAAGAAGATACTAAAACTTTAAGAGGGGAGCGGGCATGGACTTTTGGTGGCTCAGGAGGAAGAGAGATGCTTCCAGGATGGTGATTCAGCCCATCTAAAGGCTCAGCTGGCTTTTCCCCTTTACACTAATATATTTGGGAAAGTAGTGTCAAACTATCTGACAGGAGGCAGCTGGGCTCAGCAGCTGAAATACTGGACAAGCATCTAGGAAATCTGATTTATATACAGAGTGAGGTTCCTTCACATGTTCTCTGAATAGGTACTTAGACAAAATTCTTAACATGATTTGCTCTATAGATTTAACAGCTGCTGCAGTTGTGGTTCCATTCTAAGCACTATTGCTTCTTCTAAGAAACAGTTTTAAATAAGGGTGAGGTGGAAAATTCAGCAAACAAGAATATCCAAGGAGAATGATTTGAATAATTTTGTTGTGGCTCTCTAGAAGAAAAGAAATTTGCCTTCTTTATTTGGTTGTAATTTAGAATCTAATAAATTCATTCTTGTGCTAATAATTCATTCCCCCCCCCCCCAGTGCCAATAAAAGCCGAAAGTTCATGGAGGAAGACATAGAGTCTGCATCAAGGTAAGTAATTGGGGGAGGACATTTTGATGGGGCCCTTCCTGGTCTGCAGATCAACAGGTCTGTAATATTTTTAGCTACTATTCTATTTGTCTGCTAACCCTACCGCTCCAAAATTAATTATGACAATGATGATTAAATGATCCTTTTTGTGCACTGTAATCATTGGCAGTAATGGAGAAAGCAACTTAACCTCCACTGTTTGTACCCAGCTTATTTGGAATGACAAATCACCATCTCAAGCATTTCAAAGTTTGTACCACCAGAAATGAAATAGACTAGAGCAGGGCTGTCAAACCTGATTTCATTGCGGGCTGCATCAGGGTTATGTTTGACTTTGGGCATGGCCGGGGTGGGCGTTGCCAGCTCAACATCACTCGTGTCGGGGGCACCTGTGGTGGCCAAGTGCTAAGGTAGGTCTACGTCAGACCTTCCCTCCCTCTCATTATAATCTCCCTCCATCCATCCAGGGGTGAAATCCAGCAGGTTCTGACAGGTTCTGGGGAACTGGTAGTGGAAATTTTGAGTAGTTTGGAGAACTGGCAAATACCACATCTGGCTGGTCCCAGAGTGGGGTGGGAATGGGGATTTTGCAGTATCCTTCCCCTGCCACGCCCACCAAGCCATGCCCACCAAGCCACGCCCACAGAACCGGTAGTAAAAAAAATGGATTTCATCCCTTCCTTCTTTCCTTCCTTCCTTCCTTCCTTCCTTCCTTCCTTCTTTTTCCTTCCCTCTTCATTCTCCTTTCTTCTTTCTTCCCCTCTTTCCTTATTTTTCCTTCCTTGCTCTCTTCCCATCTTCCCTTCTTTTTCTTTTTCTTTTTCTTTTTCTTTGTCTTTGTCTTTCCCCTTCTCCTTTCCTGTCCCTTCTTGGATGCTCAAATGCAAAAGGGAAAACATTTTTGTTTTGCTTTTAGTTTATTTTGCTAGCCCTCTGCCAGCAAAAATAGAGCCCAGGAGGGGCCCCCGGGCCCTGTTTTCGGCCGCAACAGCCTCCTGCAGCCCTCTGCCAGCGAAAACAGAGCTCAGGGGGGAGGACGGACAGACGCATGCAGTCCTCCTGAGCTCCGTTTTTGCTGGCAGAGACACCATGGGCCAGTCCTTTGCTGTTTCCAAGGTGACCCTGCGGGCCAGATCTAAGCAGACTGGATCTGGCCCACGGATCTTGATTTTGGCACCCCTGGACTAGAGCATCCTCTCTTCAGTGGAGAGTGAGCTTTATCTGAACTTGGAAACACTACTTAGAAGGCAGGCTCTCTTGATTCTTCTTTCCATACAAAATTGTGGGTGGCCATTTTACTTGCTTGGAACTGAACCAAACGTCTACAGTGAAAAGCATTTCAGGAATTGATACCTCCTCTGGGAAACAAAGAAAAGTTATGTCTTATTATTTGGTTTGTTATCTGTGGTTTTTCCCTAACTGCATGTACATTTTTATTGAGGCCATTTTTCCAAAGGACGCTTACTTTCAGGACTGCCATTTCAAGGAAGTAATTGCTTCTTTGCTTCCAGCTTAAATTCCAGTGAAAATAAACTTTAGCAGTATGACTCATGTAAACTATAAAAGTTTTAAAGTGTTAAAAGAGTTTCGTGTAAGCGGGGTCTAGCTTTCAAAATCACGCAATCAATCCAAATTGAATAGCTCCACTTTCAGAATGTACGGTAGCTTCACACACTTTTCCAAAGGACAACAATTCTTCTAAAACACTGAAAAACAAGTGTCTGGGAGGGAGAATGGGATGTGAATTGATGACACTGGTTTTGTCAAACTGCACTTCACTGTACAGCCTTTCTGTTGTTGGCAACACCGAGCATTGTTTTCTTCTGAAGTTGATCTGATAACAGAGAGTGCACATTTAAACATGAGCATGTGCTTTCCTATCAGGCTCATTTTAGTTATTTTTCCTCTGCGTGAGAGGACTACTTTAGGAGTTTGTCATTTTGGAAGATAAATGATTTTTAAATGCTGCATCTTAATCCCCAAAATGGAGATAACAACTACATACAGAAAACACAGAAGCCTGCTTAAAAGATATATTTCATATATGGAATTGTCCTCCTTTCCCCAAAACAAATTCCGTGTAATACATTCTGGGAGACTTTAAGCATCTTCTGCTTCCTCCGGTAAGGCTCAAAATGGCAGTTTGAGATTCCCTGGACCAGCTCAAGTCTGTTGATGACACTAGTCATCTGTAACAGTACAGGTGGAAAGCAGAGCTGCATCTGCTAGCACTACTTATACATGCATATTGGGTATAAACATCTGCAAAAAAGGAGATAGGTTTGGAAGTGTCATAATTCCCATGGTAAGTCTGTACAATTGGCTCCCTGTAGATGCACTAGCATGGCAGAATTGGAATGAAAACAGTTCTAATCATCTAGAACCTGCTTGACAAGCTTTCGTGCTCAATACGCTGCACAATTATGTAAAACCAAACCTGCCTATTGAGACACAGCAACTTACATGAGGGATTTTTTTTTTTAAATAAAGACTATAACCTTAATCTAAAATCAAATGGAAGAGTTAACTTAATCTGTTTTCTCTTTCCTTTCCAACAGTTTTATGATGAAAAAAAAATATTAGCACCAAGAATAGCAAACAAAATGAAACTGCTGTTTTGTCCCAGGTTTGTTATATTTCAGGGTGACAAAATTGATCAGAATTTTGTCAGATCAGTGCTAGAAATAGCACTTAGACTTATATACTGCTTCATAGTGGTTTACAGCACTCTCTGAGGGGTTTACAAATGTCAGCATAATGCACCCAACAATCTGGGCCCTCATTTTACCAATCTCGGAAGGATGGAAGGTTGAGTCAACCTTGAGCCGTTCAGGTTCAAACTCCTGGCTGTCGGCAGAGTTAGCCTGCAATACTGCATTCTAACCACTGCACCACTATGATTTAGCCCCAAATAATCTCGGGGAATGCTTGAAACTAAAATGAACCTCATTTACCTCACCATTTCCCAAGTTACGCTATTTAAAGGATTGAGTTGATGGTGTTTATTGTGTGAACTAGGCATAGATGTCCTGGATACAAGGAACAGAAGAATGCTAATGCTAATTTTATAGACATAGTTTTATTCATTATATACACGTGGTCAACAAATAATCAAATGGTCTAAGCCAGGGGTGTCAAACTGGTGGCCCACGGGCCAGATGTGTCATGTGCAGGCCACGCCCACCCCAGCTCATGAAGGGAAAAAACATCGTGAAATGTCACATGACGGCAATGTGACGCCGTGAGTTTGACACCATGGTCTAAGCCATTATTCAGTTTGTCAAAAGATAATGTACTTTCTTTATAGATGTCATTATGCATATGGTGTAGTTTATCTAACAGTGATAGACACAAACTTGATTTTCCCCATCATGATAATCTTAAATATAATCCATGATTTTTTTCATATAGTATGTTCAGCACAACTACATATACCACAGAATTACATTCACTATAGATGTTGGCAGTCCATATTCCATTCATAATGATCTTCCAAATAATTGCTGTCAAATCACCTATTTACTACACCTGAAGACAGATTTTTTTACCCTGATTTTCTAAATCATTGTGGCCAAACCACTTAGGTTACTAAGTTTGAAGACAATATTTTTAACCCACTTCAAGAGCACCCACACGAATAGTAAAGTTTAATGTTTTCATTTGATTTAACGCTGATATTCATGATTTTTATAAATCTAAGATTGGTTTTTGTACTAAAATTTGCCATAAAGTATTAAAATTATTTTCCCACATGCATCTTACATTCTCTGTTTTATTACTATTGCATCTGCTAATATTATTTTTTCTGAGGAAGTCTAAAGTTCCAAGCATTCTTTGGGGTCTGAAAATACATGGAAATTATAGTTCGCCATCTACTGAGAACAGCTATTCTAAAGGTATGCCTGCAAAATCCCATCTTTTGGTTCAGTTCTGAAATAATAATTTTTCTAAGTCATAGTCTTAGGGTCTCTTTCAGCAGGCAATATAATTATGAAAAGTAGCACTCTCAAAGATCAGAAGAATGAAGCTTAAAAATATATTTTAGCTTTTGGTTTTATCTTATTGGTTATTTTTGTTGTTGTTTTTATCATTTTTTTTTTCAGTATTATGTTTTTATGTTGTATGGCATCCAGAATTACACTGTTTGAGTTGAGTGGTCTTATAATTCTTGAAATAAATAAACAAACTATAACAGAAAATTTTGGGAGAGGCAGTAGAAAAGAAGGAAATATAGATGATTTTAAAATATGCCAAATTGAAGGACATAATATCTATCATATAATGGTAACCATTAAAATGGCTTCTGATATATGATTCTTTTTTGTATTACTTTGCTTAATTGTTTGCAAAGGGCACGCACTGAAATAAAAAGAGGAAATGTTCTTTTTGCTAATGAATTGGGCTAAAACACTCTCATTTGAACGCAATTACACATAATTAAATTGGGCCACAGCGGAAATGTACATCCGAATGCAGTGCAAACACTAAAGCAAAAAGCAAAAGGAAACAAGGAAACAAGCACAAACACATGTAGGAGAACTACAATACACACAGAGAACAGAAACGAAAATCATTATAAGGAAAACCCAAAACATTTCTTTGTTTTTCCACAGTTTCCATGATGGTGAATCATACAAACTGTAACATTTATATTCAGCAAGTATTCCACGGCCAGGTTTCAAGACCCTTTCTCAGACACAAAGAGGACAAGTAGAAGACATACCAAGAAGTATAGCTTATGCTGTCAGATCCTACCATAATGATGAGGAGACAGCAGCTATCCCACCATTCCTGTCCTGGACCCAACATACTCTGATCCAGATAGGGAACCTGCTCCACCCAGCCCTCAACACTAATATATGAAGCCTTCTTTGGATTCTTGTTCTAGACTTCCTAGCTTTCAACACTTCTCCTTGGGAATTGACTCAGTTCATCTAGGAAAAATACCTACACGGTATGCAGTCAAGAACTCCAAACTCTCATTACAACTTTGAATATTGGAAGTATGTGTGGCTGCTGAACCAACAGCAAATATACAGGTCCTTAGTTGTTGTTATTTTTCAACTCTGTAATTTCTATTTTTTCTCCAGTGAAGAACCAGCATATACCAACATATACGCAAATCAGAGCACAGATTAAACAAGGTTGGAAATGCTATCATAACAGGAAACAGGAAAAAGTCATGGTCACTCCGAGTCCAAAATCCATGAAGAAAGATTTTGGGTCATCAGAAGCACAACAATTCCACCCTAGCAGGATGGTGTAAGAATTGGTTCCTAAACTGACAAAAATTCAGGCAGCTCAAATACAGTATAAACAACTGACACCTATAGACTCCCCTTTAACAGAATAAAAGAATTAGAGTTGGAAGGGACCTTGGAGGTCTTCTAGTCCAACTCCCTGCTCAAGCAGAGACCGTATATCATTTCAGACAAGTGGCTGTCCAATCTTTTTTTAAAAGTCTCCAGTGATACAGCACCCACAACTTCTCACTGTTGTTCTCACTGTTAAGGAAATTTAGTTCTAGGTTGCTTCTCTCCTTAATTAGTTTCCATCCATTGCTTCTTATCTTATTTGATAAGGCTGCTTCCTTGCTAGTAAGTTATATGGCTGTGAGAAAAGACTAAGAAAAATCCCTATCCTAATAGATGTATTGATTCTCACCTGAAAATAATTCACCTAATGGAATTCCTGTATCACTATTTTTTTTTTACAGAGAACTTCATGATCCATTGGGGGTGGGGGAGACACTTTTAGGTCAGGCAGCTACTAAATATCCTAACAGATGGAAAGGTTGACTGACCAAAGTCTTTGTCATGTGTGATGGTTTGTTACATTACCAAAGCCAAAAATACCCACTGTCACCCAAAGAACTGGGATTCTGCATCTTTGTCATGATTCCCCCATAGCAAGGCACTGTAGCCTTTCAAGAATCTCTGCAAGATCTTCCAGGAATTGTGGTAGGCACATTTGAGGGCAGAGATTCTCATATATCCCACCTGCCTAAATGAGACTACTGACACAGGTTCTTATTTCTTCAGGTCTTTGGAAAACCATTTCTCTGGACTTTATTGTGACTCTACCAAGAGTCCCAGGCCACACCACCATATTCTGGTGATAATGGACCATGAAGAGCATGGCAGGTGTAATTAAGTAATTCATCATCTTAGTGAAATCACTAAGATTAATCAGTTATGTGAATCATGTTCTTCTCAATAAAGAAGATTGCTTAACTGTCCTAACCCAAAACTTCAGAACACAATTTGCTGGAATACTTGGGTCTCGCAGCAGAAAAAGTTCTGCTGAACTTTTTTCAAACTATTTAGAATAGGTTTGCATTCGCCTTCAACATATCATCTTCATTCAAATGAACAGATAAAACAAAACCCATTACAATGAAAACAATACTTGAGATGTTATGTGAATTGGAAAAAGGGCAATTGGGTTGGCTTCTTCTATCGGTTGTATATCACATTAGGAGACTGCAATGGATCATACTCTATTAACAACTAATCAGAAAACTAAACCACACTATTTTACAAGTGTAGGATCTTCCTCAGCTCCTCGGCTTCAAAAAATAGTGCAGGGCATTTCGGAGCAATGAATGCAGTTCAAGAAGACCTAGAAGTCCTTTGCTGATTTAAACAAAAGGAACCCACCCAGGTCTGCCTGCCTGCCAAGCATTTACTTCTACAGGGTTATACTAGGAAATTAAGCCTCAGGTTCTATGGCCCATTTACTCCCGTAGCTCAATATTCTACTGATATTTGTTTTTAGTCCTTAAGCTTTCTTATATGTTCACAGTACAACACCTCCCTTGTTGTTAGAATCAAATAAATCTTTATTATGTGCATAGAGGCACGGGGAAGGAATATTTTCAGAAAAAGAAAGCATAGGAACATAAAAGATATCCAAAGGCATAGGGGGATATTAAACGTTGTATAAAAGACATATAAAATGTATGAGGTAGAGTGTAAAGAAGATAAACTATAAGACTATAAGCTGCTTTCTGTTAAAATGCTGTGTGGTATTAGACCAGGGACACATCGAGACTAAGCTATAAGACTGGATACTAAGCATAAGCCAGAAGTTGTTGTCTAACAAATATTGAATATACTGCTGCACAGAAGCTGCCAATGCTATCTGTTGTAGTAGGACTGATGTCTGAAATCAAGCAGGGTAGTAGAAATTTGTCCCATTGCCCTGAATACTTAAATAAAAATGGTAGAAAAAGATAGGTATGATCTCTGTAATTCA
Organism: Ptyas mucosa; assembly: GCA_012654045.1. Taxonomy (NCBI): domain Eukaryota; kingdom Metazoa; phylum Chordata; class Lepidosauria; order Squamata; family Colubridae; genus Ptyas; species Ptyas mucosa. Next base: position 11,505,459 of record WNWU01000020.1, read on the forward strand.
CGTATAGGTAGTATCCAATCAGAATAGAGTTGGAAGGGACCTTGGAGGTCTTCCAGTCCAAACCCCTGTTCAAGCAGGAGATCCTATACCAGTGATGGCTAACCTTTTTGCCATCGCGTGCCAAAAGCGGGGGGAGTGCAGGGGAGTCGCGCGTGTGCATGCCCACACCCATAATGCAATGCACCCCATCCCCTAGAAAGCCTCTGGAGCCTGGGGAGGGCAAAAAATGAGCCTTACCCACCCCCACCCCCGGAGGCCCTCCAAAGGCCAGAAACAAACTGTTTCCCAACTTCCAGTGGGCCCAGAAGGCCCGAAAATCAGCTGGCCAGCGTGCTTATGCGCATTGCAGCTGAACTAGGGCAATGCTCGCGTGCCCACCAATATGGCTCCGTGTGCCACCTGTGGCACCCGTGCCATAGGTTTGCCATCACGGTCCTATACCATTTCAGACAAGTGGCTGTCCAGTCTCTTCTTCAAAATCTCCAGTGATGAAGCACCCACAACTTCTGAAGGCAAGCTGTTCCACTGGTAAATTATTCTCACCGTTGGGAAGTTTCTCTTTAATTCCAGGTTGCTTCTCTCTTTAATTAGTTTCCATCTATTGCTTCTTGTCTTGCATTCTGGTGCTTTGGAGAATAAGTTGATCCCCTCTTCTTTGTTGCAGCCTCTCAAATACTGGAATACTGCAATCATGTCACCCCTAGTCCTTCTTTTCTGTAGACTAGCCATACCCAGTTCCTGCAACTGTTCTTCATATGTCAGTAGTCCTCAACATGCAAGCACAAGTGGGACTAGAATCTGCAAGGCGATTGTTAAGTGAATGGCACCTGATTTTATGACCTTATTTGCCATGGTTGTTAAGTGAATTGTTGCAGTTGTTAAGTGAATTACACAATAATTAAGCAGATCCAGCTTATCTAGTTGAATTTGATTGTCAAAAGCTGTCTAGAAAGGTTGTATATGGTGATTACGTGAACCCCTGGATGCTGCAATCTTCATAAATACATGCTGGTTGCTAAGAACCCAAATTTTGATCACGTAACTGTGGGAATGTCACAACAGTCATAAGTGTGAGGACAAGCCAGAAGTCTTTTTTTTTAGTGGCAGTATAACTTCGAAAGGTCACTAAATGAATGACTGTAAATCAAGGACTAACTATACTGTAAGGAAGCATGCTCCATTGTTCCTACATGACCGGAGTCATAAGAGCATTCCTGATTCTGAAAGGGATCAGCTTTGGCTTGATCAAAACCCATACAGTGGGGCAAAAAAGTATTTAGTCAGCCACCAATTGTGCAAGTTCTCCCACTTAAAAAGATGAGAGAGGCCTGTAATTGACATCATAGGTAGACCTCAACTATGAGAGACAAAATGAGAAAACAAATCCAGACAATCACATTGTCTGATTTGGAAAGAATTTATTTGCAAATTATGGTGGAAAATAAATATTTGGTCAATATCAAAAGTTCATCTCAATACTTTGTTATATATCCTTTGTTGGCAATGACAGAGGTCAAACGTTTTCTGTAAGTCTTCACAAGGTTGGCACACACTGTTGCTGGTATGTTGGCCCATTCCTCCATGCAGATATTCTCTAGAGCAGTGATGTTTTTGGGCTGTCGTTAGGCAACACGGACTTTCAACTCCCTCCAAAGGTTTTCTATGGGGTTGAGATCTGGAGACTGGCTAGGCCACTCCAGGACCTTGAAATGCTTCTTACAAAGCCACTCCTTCATTGCCCGGGCGGTGTGTTTGGGATCATTGTCATGCTGAAAGACCCAGCCACATTTCATCTTCAATTCCCTTGCTGATGGAAGGAGACTTGCACTCAAAATCTCACGATACATGGCGCCATTCATCCTTTCCTGTACACGGATCAGTCGTCCTGGTCCCTTTACAGAGAAACAGCCCCAAAGCACGATGTTACCACCCCCATGCTTCACAGTAGGTATGGTGTTCTTTGGATGGAACTCAGCATTCTCTCTCCTCCAAACACGGCGAGTTGTGTTTCTACCAAACCGTTCTACTTTGGTTTCATCTGACCATATGACATTCTCCCAATCCTCTTCTGGATCATCCAAATGCTCTCTAGCAAACTTCAGACGGGCCCGGACATGTACTGGCTTAAGCAGAGGGACACGTCTGGCACTGCAGGATCTGGGTCCCTGGCGGCATAGTGTGTTACTGATGGTAGCCTTTGTTACGTTGGTCCCAGCTCTCTGCAGGTCATTCACTAGGTCCCCCCGTGTGGTTCTGGGATTTTTGCTCACCGTTCTTGTGATCATTTTGACCCCACGGGGTGAGATCTTGCATGGAGCCCCAGATCAAGGGAGATTATCAGTGGTCTTGTAGGTCTTCCATTTTCTAATTATTGCTCCCACAGTTGATTTCTTCACACCAAGCTGCTTGCCTATTGCAGATTCAGTCTTCCCAGCCTGGTGCAGGTCTACAATTTTGTTTCTGGTGTCCTTCAACAGCTCTTTGGTCTTCACCATAGAGGAGTTTGGAGTGTGACTGTCTGAGGTTGTGGACAGGTGTCTTTTATACCAATAACAAGTTCAAACAGGTGCCATTAATACAGGTAATGAGTGGAGGACAGAGGAGCCTCTTAAAGAAGTTACAGGTCTGTGAGAGCCAGAAATCTTGCTTGTAGGTGACCAAATACTTATTTTCCACCATAATTAAATAATTAATAAATTAATAAATAAATAAGAAATAAATTCTTTCCAAATCAGACAATGTGATTGTCTGGATTTGTTTTCTCATTTTGTCTCTCATAGTTGAGGTCTACCTATGATGTCAATTACAGGCCTCTCTCATCTTTTTAAGTGGGAGAACTTGCACAATTGGTGGCTGACTAAATACTTTTTTGCCCCACTGTATATATATGCCACCTGTCCAGAAATAAGGCAGTTTGGAACATTGCCTCCAGGAAAGCGGGAGCAAACTCACTTCCTTGATTTTTGGTAAAGTGGCTTTCTTTGTAAGTGGGAGAATTTGCACAATTGGTGGCTGACTAAATACTTTTTTGCCCACTGTATCAAACAGAAGACATAGAAAAATGCCACGGATAAGGTTTAACTGGTTGTTAACTTGTCTGTCTCCAATTGAATTGGAAATCATTGCTCATAATTACGGGTAAAGATCAAGGAGGAAAATAGTTTAATAGGAGGAGGAGGATAGTTTAAGCCAATACTTAAGTATGCCCCACCACATCTACCCTCCACTTTCATGAGGCCTATCTCCAGTCACACTGTAGCTCTGGAGATAATGTTAGGGGCTTGAAGGACTGGTCTTTTTTTATTAAAAAAAATTGTCCAAACTCCAGTGAGCCAAAATTGGAAAAGGGATCTAATTGAGCACCACAAAAAGCTGTATTACTGACCCAGCTTCAAAAATTTAAAAACTGCCAATATATATATTCATTATCTGCATATAGCTGGATGGGAATGCATCTCAAAGCAAGTTTTGGTGATAAAACTCTTATCCACCATGGAGTTAATGTAACATTTTATTTAATTTATAGTTTATATTAAATTTAAATTGAGTTAATGGATTCATTGGGCTTAGCTTCTTCAATCAGTAAGGATTTAAGTAGCTGGTCCTTGGAATGGCTGGCAGGTTTACTGCACCTGGAGTACAACGTTTAAAAGATCTTATCTGCAAATCATTACCAGGACCATTAATCATTTTCCCAAATAACAGATCACGCACTACCTCATCTTTGAAGACTCTGACCATTTTGATGCCACGAATGTCCCATAAGAACTTGCTCATTTGTGTAAGTCTGACAGGGAAGATTGGTCAATTAAAAGTTAGAAATATGTGCTTCATGCCTCTTAAACTGGATAAATAATGGAAGTCTTTTAGATCCATTAAGCTAGTCTGGCAGCTAAGAAATTAAAATAGAGTGGCTGTGACTACCCATGTACTTGGTCCATCAGTGGATAGTCTGTCTAATTTCTAAGAAAAATTGTTTTTCTATAGCACACAGCAATAGTTAGCTGAGCTTTCAGTTTCCCTAATGTTATTATGGTGTGAGGTGATAGTGAAAAATAACAGGTGATGTTGGGGTACTGATACAATCACCTTTTGTTAGAATTTTAATTTCTGGTCTTGTTTGACACCATCCATGTTGGCTGCAATATCGATATGGGTTTCCACAGAAGAGGGTCCAACAACTGGTCCAGCACAGGCTTACCATGCAGTTATGCATCTACACAGTAAAATGGAAAATCTCTCTTTCCTGAGAATTACAGGTAGCTTAATTCTCCATAGAAAAATGTTTCCACAAAAGAAAGAGAAAAAAGGCTGATGAACTGACAAAGACAGATAGTGTCCTGAAAAAAACATCTCTGGACAAGCAGGAGGACTCCAGTGATGGTGATGTGATAGCTGGCAACCTAAGATGGATCTAGACTATTGAAGATTTCGGGCTTTAGTTAAAAGCTATTTTGGTAGGTGATCCTGAAATAGGCTAAGTAGTTTTGATCTATATCAGGATTGTTGGCTCCAAGGAAGACTGGAGACCTCTGAAGCAAATAGCTTGGTGACCTCAATTGGACTTGCCTAAGTGGCATCCAAGTCCAAGTAAATTTATTCTCCAGATGCTGAGAGGATTCCTTCCAACCACCTGGCAGCCTGCCTTCCAGTTCAGGTTCCCCCATAGGGACAAGGAAACCTTAAAGAATGTTGCAGGATGGACATTCAGGTTGAATGCCATGAGAAATCCATTTTGCCACTTTTGTTGCCATGGTATAGGCATGAATTTAAGCTCTTACCCATGTCTACTAATATTTGTTCCTTTTATGCCAACTCAAGTATCTCTTCTGCTCCTTCAGCTCCCAGAGCTCTTCAGGAAACCAAGCTGCTTACTTGGATCAATAGACAAGAACTGCTCAGGAGCAATTCCATCAAGCATGGCCATCAAGTAGTTGTTCTGGGCACTGACCAAGCACTTGATTTAACTGCCCACTAGACCTCTGGCTGACTCCCCAAGCACCTTTTGATTTTGGAAATCAACAAGATCAGTGAAGAGTGAAAAAACTGTGTGTGTTTCATGAGGAAATTCATGACATGGTTATCTCTAGAGAAACTAGAGAACAACTGAACCATAAGAAAGAACTGGTAGAAATGTCCCCCATGCTCATATTATGTCTCAGCCACTCAAACACACATTATCTAATATGGGGCTTCCAAGGAAGATTTTTGAATGGTGATCATTTGTAATGGTTGGGTAATAGGGATGAAATCCTATTTCTTCCACTTGGATTAAAGCCTATAGGGAGGGGACTTTTCCCTTAACAATATCTCATAATTACATTTTCCAGTCTTGCTATTATGCTGTCTCATCATTGTAACTGGCTAGCATCAAGTGGTACAGAAGAACTTTCAATTTTTTAAAAATGGCATTCAAGCAATAACCTTTGAACGTCTATGAAGCAAAGCACCAGAGTTAGAGATTTTTCAAACATTACTTTCCTGTAAAATGACAATGCTCAGATAACAAATTGAGTCTGATGAACCTTTGGGACTATCATCAAAAATATAATAAAAGAAATGGATGTAAGTTTTAAAAAGATAACATCATATACACAGCATATTGCTAGAATAGTGGAATTGGGCAATTTATGAAAAAGCAATTATTGTCCTTCCTTCCTAGATGCTTCTAGATCATAACTGGAATCAAACACTTCAGCACAAGCAACTCAAATATGTCCTTGATGAGAAAAGAAAAGAGGACATGGCTGATATAATTCTTATCTGCAAATTACACCTGTTTTATAGTAGCTCTGTTTTCGAGACCAAATGCTTCCAAAAGCTTTTCAAACAGAAATCTCTTTGGGGTCAATCTTTAAAGCACAGCCTTTATTCAACTAATTTAAATGGATACTTTAAAATAAACAAAAATATGACTAATAACTGAAGGAGGGTAAACATTCCATCTCAAAATGAAAAATGCTAGCTATTTTCATTTTATCTTTCCAAAGTTTCATCAGGAACAATTGCTCAGGCTCTGAACATTTTATTTTCAAATCTTTTTTATTTCTTTTAGACTTTTTAGGTTGACATTTAGGAAGCAAAATCTTCTTAAAGAAGCCAACAGAATAAAATAAATACACAGAGACAAACACACAAATACACACATATTCATACATATATAAAAGAATTAAGGAACAACACCTGATTAACTTGCTACTTGTGTAAAGGAAGCATCAAACTTATTGTATAATGAAATCAAAGACCGGTTCCTGGTCCTATTTATCAGTGTTGGACCATTTCCTGATGTGATTTACAAACTATATTAATAGAAATGCTTATCTTTAAGCAACTGTACACAAATAGGATAATTTGAACATTCTGTTATGTTGATTGTCAGCCCTCCAAAGTAGACCAGATCAGGAAACAAGACACTAAGAATTACTGCAATGTTACTTTATTGTATAATAACAGAACCTTAAAAGCTTTCCAAAATTTCCCTCTGCCTCCCCTAATATCAAACTGAATGAAGTGGGGGATTATTTTTAATATATTTTTCCCACCTCCTTTTTTCCCAGGACCAAGTTGTTTCTTATTTTGCTTTAATAGTTCCTGTATGCTTTGTTCAAGGTTATCCTTACATTCATCTACATCACTTCACCCATCAGAATCAATCTCTCCTCCCATGTGTGAAGAAGGACCAGGCAAGTCAGTATGGGAAATGCTACCAACCCATTCTCCCCTCTTGTGCTTTTCAATGTTCCCAATAGCTTCCTGTAGTCAATGGGCAAGTCTTGCCATGGAGAGTCAGATAGTGCTAGAAAGTCCCATCTCCCCCCCACCCCCATTGTTTCTTCTTGTCTTGGCTTGTCAGAAGGTTGCAAAAGGGTTCACATGACCTTGGGACATAGCAGTGGTCATAAATATGAAGCACTTGCCAAACATCTTTATTTTGATCACATGATCATGGTGATGCTGCAAAGGTCGTAACTGTGAAAAACAGTCGTAAGCCCCTGTTTTCAGTGCCTTTGTAACTTTGAACGGTCACTAAACAAACTGTTGTAAGTCGAAGACTACCTGAACTGTGAATTATTGTATCTAGCCCTGTTCCTGATTACTGTTACCAGTTCCAATTTCTTGCCCATTAAAACTCATAAGGATGTTCCCTACGTTTCTATGAATTTCTCTTCGTTGTTTGCACAGTCTTGTTGATTTAAAATCTACCTATGTATAAAAACCTGTATCGGAATGCCATGGAGAAGGGGATATAGTAATGAAAAGGAGGGAGATACCTCTGCTACATTTCTCACAATTTCTGGAATGTAAAATAAAGTATTGTTCCCTTTTGCCTTGTCTGCAAATGTTGCAAATTTCCTTAACATTTAAGAACAATGGAACATTGCGTTAAAGCCTCATCAAGCAAAAAAAGTTGGAAAGGTCAGATTAATCCTCATAAAGCATGTATGCAAGTCAGCACTGGTCTCTACTGTATGTTTGGCATTTAGCATGGGCAAAATCAAGTGAAATATGGCCAGGCTAAAAACTATGCTGTCCAAGAAACTGGGAATGTTAAAGTAAAATAGTTGAATGTTAAATGGAAAAGGCCAGCTGGGTGATTCTGGGCCAGTCACTCTCAAATCAACCTGCTTCACAAGGTTGTTGTTTTTTGTTTTTTGTTTTTTTTTAATTTGATTTATATGCCGCCCTTCTCCGGAGAGGTTCGAATCTCACCAAGGCTCAAGGTTGACTCAGCCTTCCATCCTTTCTAAGGTAGGTAAATTGAGGACCCAGATTGTGGGGGCAATAAGCTGACTTTGTATAAATATACAAAAGTATGAAGGCTATTGCTTAACACATTGTAAGCCGCCCTGAGTCTCCGGAGAAAGGCGGCATATAAATATAAATAAATTTTAAAAAATTAAATTAACTCATTGTGTTTGAGATGAATTATAGCCATCTTCCTGATAAAATTACTGACCTCATATAGAATCTTTAAGAAATTCTGTTTGATTCCGTTCTGGTAAATGTGAGTCTTATTCTCCCATTATTCTTGAAGAGGTTGCATTGTATGCAGACAAATAAGTTAATCCATGCAACAACAGTACCGTTTAGAATGAAAATAAAATATCAGCTAATAATGTACGGACCTGCCTTCCTCATTCTGGTGACCTCCAGATTCATAAGACTACGGGTTGTATAATTCATAGACATCATTTGTTGTACTGGTTGGAGATTATTAACACTGCACATCTAGTGTTTCCTATCAGTGCCGGAAAGGATATATAGATGGAAAATCTATCTAGTTGTGCAATTTACTGGAAGGCACACTTGATGCAATGTGAAACAGCAGGAAGACCTCTCTCCATTTCTGACAGGTAAATGCGATCCAGGATGCAGCTATCTCTTGTGTTTTTTATAGATCACTTACCATCAATAATGCTTAGAGCACTTTAGTGCATAGAGACACCCCAGAATTTTGCAAGCAGAATATAGATTATTATACTTGGGCCAGTAAATATAGGTTCAAAGGAGAATCCAAAGATGTTAAATAACAAAGGAAGTTTTGAGGAGGTAGCCAGCTACCCTATGAGTCATTTAAAGGAACTGAAAAGATCTGAATTTTTTTTAAAAAAACTGATTTTGGCAGGTACACATATTACTTACCTGTAATCAAAGGCCCAAGATAAAGACTTAAAAGGCTTTTTTTCCTAAGACCTTGGAATAAGGTCATCTATTCACTCAAGCTATGAAAAAAAATATTCAGAACAGTAGAATATGGAAATTATACACTTGGGCAGGCAGATAGAACACTGCCCATCAATGGCATACCCTTGAACAACAATTAATCAACAAGATCAGGAAAAAATATTGTTATGGCTGGTTGCACAGTCAGCCAGATATTTAAACTGGATTTGGCATTTTTAACCACCTATCAAGTCCTTCCCAAGGGCCTAGGATTGATTATGTTAAAGGTATCATCATATACATCATGCTTACATCAGGATGTAAGTTGATCCAAGTCAAGCTGCCTTTTGCAATTGGCTGGTAATGACAGTGCTCAAATGGCATTGTTATTTAGCATTCTAATCAAAGCACTTTATGAGGCATTTAATAGAAATTACAGTAATGCCGACTCTAATTATAAAAAAAAAACAATCATTATTCTGACAACATAAAAGACTTTTATTCAAAAGGCCATCATCCTGTGCCATATACCACATGAAAGAAACTTTGATCTAAAATTGTCGTTCCTGGTAAATCTATAAAGAACCACATTGAAATGTAGTAAACATGAAAAATCAATAAAAACAAACTCCATTTGGTTCTATAGAACTATGAAGAAGGAGGCAAGGTCCAAGCAGATAGCCAATCCAAAGGAATGCCAATCACCAAAGCAAGAAACAGAGAGCTCCAATTTACCACAATCAATTTTATGAAAATATGCAGAGCTTCTGAATGAAATACTGTAGATACAGCTGCTTAAAACATCAGAATACTGAGTTCCCCGATGTTTCTTTATTTGAAGCATGCCCGGAGAAAGAATATCTAATTTTCCACAATTGCTTTAATTTTAATTCACAGATCATTTCTGCCTTCAGCTAAGGTTGAAAACAAATACAGCCATTAAGCAAGAGCTAGTGGTAGAGGGTAATAAATCATATAGTTTGGGCCAGAATGTTATTGGGGGACAGAATTCATTTTTCTTAAACTCTATCCGTGTTATTAACAGAACACAGAATTATTATTAGTCCCTTGTTGAAAGCTCAGTCTAGCATGAAAATGTTTTCATCTGTATTCTGAATTTAAGGCATTTAGCATATTTCCCTTTTTAAAAAATTACTACATTGCAACAGAATGTTCACCAGGTTTGAGGTTTAAATGTTGATACAATCCTATATCAAACAGAAAAATCTCTCACGAAGGAAGGAAAATATATGTGTCCCAGGATATTGATGCGAGATCAAATTTGGGTCGGTCACCGGGACCAAAGATTTATTCTTCCAAGCTTTTGGACTCGTGATGGAGCCCATCTTCAGGGAATTTCTTTCTACTGGAATACATGCTTTGGGCTGTTCTGCAAGTCGTGTTTATGTGGTGCCTTCCTATTGGTGCGTTGATGACTGTTGTTTCCTTGAGCTGCCAAGCTTTTGGCTCCCAAGTATTTGATAAGATGGTGGTAATTCAGCACTCCTGTTAACTGACAAGGGGCCTGTTCCTCAGGCTTCAATCATTTCCCTGGCTATCTTTGAATCCGAATGGCCAATGATCTTAGTTGCTGCAAAATTAAATGTGTGTGCTTGTTCATTGCAATGTGAGGCTACTAATGAGTTCAGGTTTCCATGTCTGACCGTTTGCTTGTGTTCTTGCAATCTGGTGGTTACCTTCCTCCCCCTTTGTCCTACATAATCACAGCGGCAATTCATGAAGGGGATGCAGTAGATTTTTTATTTATTAATTTTTTATTTCATCAAGCATGTATTAGATAACAGATATAAGTATAAACATGATTATGAACACATGAAATGGATATGAATAAAAGGGGACATTAGGACAGGGACGGTAGGCACTTTGGTGCGCTTACACTGGAAGTACCTCCTACCTCCAAACTATCTTTACAATGCACAATATGTCCTCGCATGGTAACCTCTGGGCAGTGTGCAATACCCATTCGCAGATCTCAGAAGCTGCTTTCTACTGCTTCTGAAATGTTTTTGATGTTTGGCAGGCTGTGCCCTATACTTGGTCTTTTACCTTCTTTTTTTTTTTCCTTTTCTCTCCTTTGTTTTTTGCGCAGGCATCTTGTAATAAGTGCTTGTGGGTACTCATTATAGTTGAATTGTTCAATAGCTACTCACATTGCACATTCACCAATTTAACTGAACTCAATTCTAATCCTGTGTCCCCCTCAATGTAAGTATTCCTATGGATACCAAGGTAATATAACTTCCCTTTCTGCAAGTAAACCTAGTCATTCATGCCCACTAAAAATATTTTGACCATTCCTTTTCACCAGTGGTTCTCAACCTTTTCTTCACTGCAGATTCCCCCCCCCCCTTTTAAATACATTTTGTGGCCATGAACCATGGCCATGGACCCACAAGACTTAACTCAAAATATTATTTCAAACCCTGTGATGACATCACAGCCCCCCAGGGGTCCATGAACCACAGGTTAACAACCTCTGCTCTTCATAAAGACCATAACCTACATATGCTGGTCCAGTGCAAACTGAAAGATGCATGTTTTTTAGCTTCCCAGTGTACGGCTGAGACGCAACTGGTTCAATATCACTCAGCTGGTTACCCTATTTAAAGGAGGATTGGGTTGCATTAAGGATTAAGATGTTGGACTAGGAACAGGGAGACCCAGGTTCTAGTCCTTCTTAGACATAGAAGCTGGCTGGGTCCCCTTGGAGCAGTCACTCCTAAACATCACCAGGTTTTGTGACAAATCAGCTGAAGAACAAAGGCATTGTGAGATCATGCAATGGTTTTGCTGCAAGAACTAGACAACAGCAGTGCAAACAAGCAGACCCTGCACAAATGCTAAGAGAAAATATACACAGAGACATAAATACGCACAAACGTGTGTGTGTGAGAGAGAGAGAGAGAGAGAAAGAGAGAGAGAGAGAGATGGGGATGGAGACAGACAGACAGACAGAGAAACAGAGACAGAGACAGAGAGACAGAGACTGTGCATGTATGTTTGCTGCAGGAGACACATCCTCTACTTGTGTATGACTTCTGTCTTGTCTGCATTGCTATATTATTCTTGCAAATCTCTGCTATAAGCAGGATCCTGAATCCTAAGATTCAGAGGATCAGGATTTCTGGTTCTAGTGTGACATCTGATAACTTTCAATTCAGTAGTTGTGACAACAGAACTTTTTTTTTATGACTTATAAAAGTCAATTCTCTGATGATCAGGCTGTTTAATGCCACAAATATAGTTTCCAGTGAGATTCCTGATTGCTAGCATTGCAAATTAAAAACTGTAGATTCCTCCAAGCATTTCACTGAACCAGCAGGAAATTTGGGCCCCTACCACACAAAGTGAAAAGACCCATAAATTAGTTAGAAGAAATTGAAGACTTTGAAAGCTTATCCATCAACTCTGGAAAGCAGCACAGTGCTATTTTTATTCATTCTCCCCTTGCTATTCAAGAATTCTTTTCCTCAATACAAGCCACCTGTGGATTTCCCCTCTGAATCTAGTTGCCAAAAAAAAAAAAAAAAAGGCAATCACATCATCAGAATGTCGGATACGGCGACACGGAGCACTGATTTTGCATCAGTTCTGTTTCCAAGACAAATCCCTTATCTACTTTTGCTAATATGGGAAAGCTTTGGGAAGAAGCATATTTTGCCCTGATTACTGATCTTCTTACTGATTTTTGCCTTTTTTTCTTGAGATGGTTATCTTTTGTTTGGGACTGAGTGTTTGTGCATTGGGCATTTTAATCGTAATTGAATACATAATTGGAAGCAAAAAGCCATTTAAAACAGTAGTTTAAAAACTGGATAGTTGAACATAGCCTAATCTCATATGTTCCTTCATTAATTTTATTTGTAATTTCTTTGAATGCTGTGGGCTACCCGACGTCGTTAAGAGTTGGGCAGCATACAAGTTTAATAAATTATTACGATTAGCCAGACAGTTAGCCAGAGGTTTAGACTGGATTGTATTTTTGTCCACCTATCGAGTCCTTCCCAAGGACCTGAGAGGCAGATGATCTGGTTTCATGGGTTTAGAGGTATCATCCCAGGGTGTGAGCTGTTCCAAGTGAAGCTGCCTTTTGCAATTGAGCGATGATAACTTTGTCAATACCAATAATGTTCAAGTAGTACTCTATATATTTTGGGATTACACCCAAGGCACCTTTTACTATTGATACCATCTTTTGCCACGCTAGCTCCAGAGCACTTTAGCTTCTTCACTTTCTATTATGGTGTCTATTTTATGGTCCCACTAATTCCTGCCAGATATTTCTGGCAGATATTCCAATGCACCCTTGTTGCTTCTTTGTCATGTCGTTCTGTATAGTCATTTGGTGCAAACGTATTCCAGCAGTTGATTAGGTGACCCACTGTTTCTTCAGCTTCTTTGTAGGGTGGCATTTGTACTTATGGCTGCTACAGCAGAGGTGAGTTTCAGCAGGTTCTGACCAGTTCTGGAGAACCGGTAGTGGAAATTTTGAGTACTTCGGAGAACCAATAGTAAAAATTCTAACTGGCCCCGCCCCCCATCTATTCTCCCAAGTCCCAGCTGATTGGAAGGAAATGGGGATTTTGCAATAACCTTCCCCTGGATTCGGGTGGGAATGGAGATTTTACAGTATCCTTCCTCTGCCAAGCCACGCCCACCAAGCCATGCCACACCCACCAAGCCACACCCACAGAACCGGCAGTAAAAAAAATTTGAAACCCAACACTGTGCTACAGGTCCCTGCAGTCACATGAACTCAATCTCACTCATTCAAATAATGATAGCTGAACGTTAGTGTTCCGAGAGTAGTGATATAGAACAATAAGGAAATAGGGGGAATTTATGCAAAGTTATGCAATATTCTGAATGAAGTAAGGTAAAAGAGATTATTTTGTTAGGTAACATGAATGGATGGGTCGGAATGAAATGAGCAAATAAGGAAAAATAATTTGGTTATTTGACGACCCGGGAATTGTACCCCTTGTATAGCATCTGCTTAAAAATGTTTCTAATATAGGGTTTAAGCAGATATGTATTTGTGTTGAAAGGTGTGAATAAAAAGCACAATTATTTTGATTGTACATTATGAAAGATTGAGAAAATTAGTCACAAATACAGGATTCATGTAAAAGTGCAGCAGATTAGTTTTTCATTCTTCCATATCACCGTTTACCGAAATGTAACATATAACTATCATCAACTTTGACCTATGAATAGCTACGTCCATGTATACTTGAAATGACCAAAAATATGACATCAATTCATATTTTTACATACATTTTAGTCCCGTCATTCACCAACTTCCCTTCCCTGCATATATTCACCAATTCCACGGCGCAAGATCAAACCACCTACGTTCAGTTCTAATATGTCCTTCCCCCTCCCTTTAGTTTCAGACACACAAAATATCAGTTTTTCTTCATTTCATTAGTTAAATTAGGTAAAAATGCTCTTTACCATTAAGTTCTCTTACATTCCACATTACATTTTTCATAGCTAATTGGGATCATGACATATATATTCAACTTTACTACTATCTATTAAAGTTTTCACATGTTTTTTTAAAGGCAGGTAAGATGTAAGGTTACAGATTTTAGACACCCCTATGCCTAATACAGTATTCCTTGTTAATGATAACAACATACCAGCGTCTTAAATGTGTGACAATATACTATGTGTAATTTCTAAGTGGTGGAAGGAGGGTAACACAACGTTAGCTTGAAAGAAAGTCTCTCAATTAAAGGTACTAGCTTGGGTCACAGTGGGAGCATCCTTGGAATAAAATGTTGTTAATAACCACAATGTGCCAAAATGTTATCATCTTTTTTTCATTTTATCATAAAGCTAGGATGTCAAATAAAAAATAAAAATGTATGTATAGAGATTCAGGAATATTCTCAGCAAAACAAAAACTTTGCTTTGAATTGCATCATGCACTAATATTAAATGGTGCAGAAGTAGACGGGCTCAGCTACTGTATCTTGCTTGATGAGCTGATGAGATGGCTGCAGGCAAATCTCAGAAATAATGGAAGAAGTACAAGACAGATGAAGAATGGCTGGCAAGAGCTTTACAGTAAAGAGTAAAATGAAAGCTCATGGGGGAAACTGTAGAATGACAGGGAAGGCTGCAAAGCAATCTTTCTGAGTTGGGGACAGCGGAAGGAAGGAAGGAAGGAAGGGCGGGAGGGAGGGAGGGAGGAAGGAAGGAAGGAAGGAAGGAAGGAA
>WNWU01000020.1:11520470-11558398 GCA_012654045.1 Ptyas mucosa
GGAAGGAAGGAAGGAAGGAAGGAAGGAAGGAAGGAAGGAAGGAAGACTGAGAAAGTAATATACAGTAACACATTATTACCTTTCTGTGAATATGGATGGAATATTTTAGATTCAAATTCATAGGAGAAAGATAAGAATGCAATCTTCCTTTTGAAGAAATGACTTTGGTGGAAGCAATTTTGAAATATGAATGGGCCTGTGTCTCTCCGATATATGTAATCTGATGGAAAGTGGTTTCAAAACAATTGGAAGGGGGTGCCTTTTTAGACCATCATGCCTCCTTTTATTTACTGGTAGTCCTCGACTTACAACCACAATTGAGTCCAAAATTTCTGTTGCTAAGCAAGACAGTTATTCGGTGAGTTGTGCCCCATTTTACAACTTTTTTGCCACAATTGTTAGGTGAATGATTGCGGTTGTTAAGTGAATCATGCAGTTGTTAAGCTAACCTGGCTCCCCACCCCACCCCCTGTTGACTTTGATTGTCTGAAGCCAGCTGGGAAGGTTACATATGGTGATCACATGACCCCAGGAAAGTGCAACTGCCATAAATACATGCCAGTGGCCAAGCACCCACATTTTGATCATGTGACCACAGGGATGCTGCATCAGTCGTAAGTGTGAAAACTGGTCACATTTTTCAGTGGCATTGCAATTTCAAATGGTCACTAAACTGATGATTATAAGTTGAGGTCTACCTGGATTTATTTGCTCCCTCAATCCAGATAACCTATAGGCAGGCAGGGGGGATGCATATATGCACACACTGAGGCATTAATGACGCATAAAGCTACAATAAGTAATGCAGTGTTACACTGATTTTGTAATTAATGAGAGACCCCCATACTCATGCCCATGTAGGAAACTGGCAGAAGCCTGACCCAGCCCAAGTTTGAGGAAGAAAATCCTATATTGGAGGGAGATGGACCCCTCCTCGTAACTCTGATGCTGAGGAGGAAGTGTCTCAGCATGAAAATGGAAATCAACAGCCCAGAGCAAGAAAACCTGGTGCCATACACAAGGAGGCTACGCTACATCCTAAAAGAAGTGGGGGTCAGATTTTTCTCTAGGTGCTCCCCATCCTCTTCTCTTTCCGAAGGGGAGAAAGTTTGGAAACAGCTGGTATGGAAGCTGCTTAAAGACCAACATGAAAACAGAGAGACTTTGCTTTAAACTGTGAATTATGAGGTGCAGTTGATGTCCCTTTCTGAATTAAAAACCACCCTTTGAAGAATAAATTTATGAGGTTTGAAAGAACATACAAAGCTTGTAAATTGTAAAATCAGCCACGTACACTCCTCCCCTGGCTGGGAAAGCTTTAGCTTTATGTGAACATAGCAAACTTTCAGCAAGAGACGCAGAACATTCTGATACTGTAAAACAAGTAACTCTGCAGCAATATGATATACTTCCATATATCTCTCAGCACGGATCAATAGGCTATATCTATAATTTTAGGCTATATCTATAAATGAAGGGACGCGGTGCCTCAGTGGCTAAGACGCTGAGCTTGTCGATCGAAAAGTCGGCAGTTCAGCCGTTTGAATCCCTACTGCCGCGTAACGGGGTGAGCTTCTGTTAATTGTCCCAGCTTCTGCCAACCTAGCAGTTCAAAAGCATGTAAAAAATGCAAGTAGAAAAATAGGGACCACCTTTGATGGGAAGGTAACAGCACCTTTGGTGTTTAGTCATGCCAGCCACATGACCAAGGAGATGTCTTCAGACAGCGTTGGCTCTTCAGCTTTGAAACAGAGATGAGCACCACCCCCTAGAGTCGGGAACGCCTAGCACATATGTGTAAGGGGAACCTTTACCTTTACCTTTTATAATTTTGAGGAAGGCATTATAGGATTATGGGCCAGGCTGCTGGGCTTGTGTGTTAAATAGATTCAAATAGAGCCTTGGATAGTACAGTGGTCTAAAGCACCCTGTTATTAACACCAGCTGCCTGCAATTATTGCAGGTTTGAATCTCACCAAGGCTCAAGGTTGACTCAGCCTTCCATCCTTTCTAAGGTAGGTAAATTGAGGACCCAGTTTGTGGGGACAATAAGCTGACTTTGTATAAATATACAAAAGTATGAAGGCTATTGCTTAACGCACTGTAAGCCGCCCTGAGTCTCCGGAGAAGGGCGGCATATAAATCAAATAAAAAATAAATAAATAGCTACCACCTGAGGTTCAAATTCATGAGCAAATGTTGGAGGAAATGGTTCTTGAACAGTTCTTGTAAGTTCTTGCAGTTTCAATTAGATTTTGGGCACAAAAATGCTGTCATGACTCAAGACAGGGAAGAGTTCATAGGGACTCTGGAGGTTTATCATCCAACACTTGCTAAGGGCAAAAATCCTCAGACCACTACCCCAGATAAAAGGCTAACCAACATTTATGTGAAAACCATGAGTAACATAGGTTGTCCCTATACCACAAAAAATTGGCTTTTTGATAGGAAATTTACAAAATAGGAATGTTAAGACATTGTGAACAATGTCCCCTTTTGGTCATCAGTACTAGCAAGGACAGAAAAACACAATTACAGAATTGAGAGGGACTAAAGATTTATGCCAAATTTAACCTGATTCTGTATACTCCTCTTTTAAGCATTTGGTTCACATTTCTGAAATAGGAAATCTTGCTCTGGACAATGAAGGTGGTATTTAACTTTCATTCTTACATACACATACACACACACACACACACACACACACATACATGAAAGAGAATAAAGGAATAGTCTTTGCTACTGGCACCACCCACAAAAGTTACCACCCACAAAATAAAATACAGAGATAATTGTTAAGATGTCAACAATGTACAAAATATTAACATTAAACAAGCTAAATTATGGAAGCTCTCCAAGTCCTAGAAGAACAAAGCTACATTTTCTTTATTTTATGTCTGTAACTTTTTCATTTCATAATAGAATGGAAAGAATTTAACAGCAGGATGCTAAATCTGCTACACATTTTAATGACATATTGGGAACACAATCTGCTATAGAACTTTTTTTTAAATGTTGGAATGTCCCAAAAGGTTACAACTGTATTTACCAGGGAAAAAAAACATTTTTCTCCTCAGATAACTTACTTCTGAAATGGAAATACTGTCCAAAATTCACCAAAACTATGGCAATAGGACTTAACAAGAGTCTTTTCTCTATGTTTTGGTAGTGGAAGATTATCAAATGTATGGTAGTCTTCTTTTCTGATAAATACAATATTTTGTAGCCAAAAAAAAACAACTTCACATTTTAATTATAAGAGTTCAGCTTCTTAGATGTAAGAAATGATATTCCAATTTGCAATGTATAATAATTTGAAGTCTGCAAACCACAAAGTGCTTTATTGAACTCTTAACACAATCTGAGAGCCTAAAATTTTTCAACTTGTCAGAAAATCTCTATGTGTGATATTACCATATTGACTCTGGTATAACACTAAGTGTATCTGCCATCTAGTGATTACCCAGATTTTTGCAGCCTAGATACATTAAATCTATCAAAAACTTCTGAAAATTCCTGAGCTTATAGTCTACCTAATGTAGATTATAAATATTTCAGAGTGAAGCATTTTCATGCTTAAGGTTTTCTGGAAACAGAAAGCAAATTCAATGTCTTCATAATACAAAATTGTAACACCATGTACTATTAAGTGGCAAATATCACTACCAGATATGACACCAATAGAATTCTATCACATAGTTATTCAAAGACATTAGCGCACTACATTTCATGGTTGTAACAGTTTAAGACTTTTGCTAAAGTGAAAGATGTGATATATTGAAGCAATCCTGGTTAGAAGCCTCTAATTCAGGGGTCTCCAACCACCGGGCCATGGCCTGGTACTAGGCTGTGGCCTGTTTGGAACCAGGCCACACAAACGGCAGGCAAGCGTGAGCAGCAGGCACTCACACAAATGTTCGTGAAGCTCCATTTGGGTGGGTGCCTGCAGCTCACGCAAATGGAGCTGTGAACACAAACATGTGTGCCTGCCGCTCACATGAAACCATCTCCTGTCCCCCCTCCCACTGGTCCACAAAGGCAGTAAGGTTGGGGACCACTGCTCTAATTCATTCACAGGGTTCTCTATTCAGCAGAGCAGGAGTGCATGGATAGAACCAAGCCCAATAAGAGTATCTGAAGAATTTTGATGGACATGTCCTAAAAAAATTGCATATTCCATTAAAAAAATCTGTGTCTTTGCTCTTCATCCTCGTTGTGGGAGAAAAGACAAAGCAATATGCTGTTGTTCCTGCAGGAAGCTGGTTGAAGGGTGAGACTAGGTTTTCCAATCAATGGAAGGAGAAGAAAGGGAATGAAGAAAATAAGAAGGAAATATATAAATATTTTTTTAAAAAAAACACCTCTGATTTGTTAGCAGTACTGATAATATCTTTATTGGGCAATAGGGTAGAAGCAAAGAATCAAAGCTTCTGTAGCTGCATTTTCAACGAACAAAAGTGACACTGATTTTGGGGGGGGGGGAAGAATCTATCTCATTTTAAAACTAGATTAATTTAAAAGTTGCCATTGGGTCAGCTTTAAGCTGGGCTGTTTGTTATCCAAGAAAGATTAAATGTTCAGGGGAAAAAAGGTGATTATTCTACTTATTGTGGGTTTACAGAGAAAGAAAATAGAGTAGAAGCAGAATACACGGGAAAAATGAGACTTCATTGTGTTTCGAAGTGGAGAAGAAATGGTTCCATTTGCTTTCCAAATGATCATTAGCTTGGCAGAAGATAATACGATTGGACATGATGACAGGAAGAGGGGAAGTGAATTTGGCAAAGGACAGGAACTAAATGCTTATATTTAAAGCAAGTCATATCACTGGATAGAAGCCCTGCCAGGCACATGGCCAGTTGTAAGATGTCCACTTGGGGTCTGGCAGCAGAACTGGGCTGGCAAAATTCAACAAGCATCAAAGCTGGAGAATGAGCCAGTTTGTATCATCACATAGAAATAACCGTATAGCAAAGCCAGAGAAGAAAAAAGAAACAGAAAACTGATCAAGAAAATCAAAATCAGAGCATCATATGACTGACCTTGAAAATGTATAGTTTACAGCCTGTTACAGTTGCCAATATACATTGAACATACACGTACATACAGAGTACTTTGTAACATTAATACATTTTAGCAATGTATTCTGTTATCATAATATTGGGAATGTGGAACTGAAGTAAGAAGAACCACTTCACTTCATATAATAACAGTTTCTTACTATTATTATCAAGTATGCATAGAATTTCCTTATAAAATACTGATAAGATGGACTCTTGAAAAAAAAAGTTCTGCCAATCAAACAGAAATTATGTTTAAAAAGCCCACTGAAATATGGGCAATATCTTCTCCCCAAAACTTCTCAGAAGTCACAAATATTAAAATCACTCAATAGACAATAAATAATAGGCAAACAAAAACGGCTAACTTACTGTGAGATAGATGCTAGCATTTTGTCAAGGGGAATGTAAAATAAAATTAATAGAAGAACTGGTGGCAGAAGGATATATAGCTGTCAATGGTTCTCTTATTTATAGTTATTAGAAAGATTGAAAGAAGGCAAAAGAATGTATGGTTTTCAACAACGTAAAATTGAGTTTGAAATTGAATTATGTACAAATGATGAACATGTAATTGCTAAAATGTATACACTTTTATTGAAATTTGAAACAGAAGTACAAGTAAAATATGATAAAGTGGGTAAAACTGATTATAATATACAGATGGAATGAGGAAGAATTGTGTGGCTTAAAGGATTGGAATTTACACTATATTCTTAAAGAGAATTTTTATAAAATAATGTACTGTTGACATATGTCACCAGAGAATGAATATATGATTTATGGTTTTGATGATTAGACAGGCTAGATTATGGAGAGAAGAGAATATTTTTCTAATGTTCTTTTCTTTTTTTCCACTCTTGCACTAAGTTTTCTCATTGAGTTCTTTCATTTTTTTCTTACTTTCTATTAATTTGCATTAGTTTTTATCTTTCTTTTTTAAAAAGAATATACAAAAAGAAACAAAGTCTGGGCAACCCCTTGAGTAACGTGAACAGCAAAGAAACCCAGTTGCTTCTGAAGGCTTCTATGCTACTTTGAGCACTGAAGACTCTGATTTTGAAGCCAAAGGATCTGAAGCTAAGCTATGAAAAAGGCATATGCATTCTACCCTAATACCAATCTTCATTTGCTCCATTCCAAGAAAACCATTTCTTTAGGTATTCACTATCACAGATGGAGAGGAAAGCAGGAGCATAGCCAAACAATATTTGCACACAACTGCCCCCCCCCCCCAAAAAAAAAAAAGAAACCTGGCAAATTCTCAAAAAACTGCACTGGGATAAGGTAGGTAATTTTTACACCTTCAAAAGTTGCTGAACTATAATTCTCAGCACTTTAAGTGTTGGCTATGCTAACTAAGGCTGCTGGGAGTTGTAGCAGAGCAAATGCCTGAAATGTCACAGATTTCACAGCCCTTTATTAAAGGCTTTTTCCTTTCAAGACTACAAGCAATATTTTCAAGTTCGCTCTCTTAGTTACTAAAGGTATCTTTGAAATTGTGTATTTTTTCACAACTTTGCTTTTCTACAAAATTACTATTAATTTTATTGTGTAACAAATTTTCCTGCAGGACCACGCTCACTCATTCAAACATGTTCCCTGAATGGTCATTCTAAACAAAAACCTGCAAAGTTTTTTTTTCCAGTTTATTGATTAATGAAAATCACCACTACAATCACCCTTTGTAATATATTCACCAGCTGCAGGAAAGTGGAAAAAGAGTTATTAGATGCTAGAAGGAATCTTCTGATTCCATCAGATAACTTTAAATGAGACAGAGTGGTATCTTCTACAACTTCCCTCCGATTATAGACAGTTATATGAGAAAGATACAATCATTACACAGTGTCTAGAGTTCTTCAATATCCCAGTCAAGAAGGACTTGATGATTCGAGTCAGTCTTTTCCTACCTTGCCCTTCCAAGAATACAAATGATATTCATTTACATTAGAAGACTACTAGATTCTGAAATCTGGGCATCAATAATCAGTTCAAGGTGACAAAAATCGTTCAAGGTGACAAGAAACACTCATCAACTGCACATAGCACTCACTTGTTCTAGAAATAATATATTATGTGAATATGTATCACAAATGTGGCTCGAAGTCCAATCTCAGTCTTATTAAGACAGATCCAGTGGTGGTATTCAGCCGATTCGGACTGTTTTGGGTGAACCAGTAATGATGACCTGCAGGTGGGCACGCCCACCCGCCCCGGCGCTATGCCATCCTATTTAGCCACATTTTCTAAGCCACACGCATGCGTGCAAGCCACGCTTGTGAGCAAAGTGCATGCGCGGAAGGCCGGGCACATGCGCGGAAGGCGCACGAGCGAAGTGAGCGTGCATGCACGCACGCTTATATTTTCAGTGTGCGGCAAATCGGTGGTAAAACTATGTGAAACCCGTCTCTGGACACATCAAATAGATTAAGGATTCTTTTGTTAAGGATACAAAAGATAATATGAGTACAATTGCTTTAGTCCAAGGAATCTGATTTTAGGGCAGCAGTACAGTATTCTCAAACCAATTCCATTCCACCGAAAAACATTATGACTACTTTTGCAGGCTTGTTTTTAGTTCCAAATGAAAGAACGAAAAGGGCTCTTAGAAAACTGTGAAGCTACACTGCTTCTGCTTATAAATGGAGCTATTTCATGCAACGTTGCTGCTCTTTTATTACAATTATTAATATTACGGTTCTTTGCACAGTCAGCCAGATGTTCACAACTGGGTTTGGCATTTTTAGCCATCTATCAAGTCCTATCCAAGGGTCTGAGATAGGCATATGTTGTTTGATAGTGTTAAAAGTATCATCCTAGGATGTAAGCTGTTCCAAGTCAAGCTGCCTTTTGCAATTGACTGGTGGTGATTTTGTCAATGGTGTTCAAGTGGTGCTCCAGAAGTTTTGGGACTGTACCCAAGGGGCACATTACTATTGGTGCCATCTTTGCTTTCTTTTGCCACAGTTGCTTTATTTGCAGATCTTTGTATTTCATTATTTCTTCCAATTCTTTCTCTTATACTGTCTTCAGATACTGCAATGTCCACTATCCAAATGTTTTTGTCTTTCTTATTGACAATTGTTAAGTCTGGGGTGTTATGCGACTGTTTGAATTCTAAAGTCACAGAGCACTTTTAGTGTTTTCATTTTCTAGTATTTTGTTTATTTTGTGGTCCCACCAATTCTTGCTTGTAGGCAAATGGTATTTCTTGCAAATATTCCAACACGACATTTTTGCTACTTTGTGACAGTGTTGTTTGTAATCACTCTGTACAATCTTCTTGCGGCAGATAATTAGGTGGCTCACTGTTTTTTCAGCTTCTTTGAACAGGAGAGCATTTGCTGTCTGTTGCTGTCTTCTCAATTCCGGCTTTCTATGTATTTGTTCTTAAGACTGGTCCTGCGCAGCCAGAATTGGCCTTTCTGCCTTGTTCTTCAACCTTCCTGCTCTTAGCCACTGCCAGGTCTTGTTATTTGCTTGGCCTGCAATTTTTTTTTTAAACAAATTGATCATGTAATACTTTGCCTTGCAGACTATTGCCATGTCTATTTTCTAGTCTTCATTTGGTCTTCCTTGTAGGCGCGCTTGACCTCTCCAGAACTACCAGCCTTCATGGTATACTAGCTTCAGTATATCTTCTTCATTATCCTTCAGATATTCTTCCAATGCCCTTTTTTCTTCCTAAAATGTCTTAGAATTAGACATTAGTCTTGGTATAATTGCAACTTTCCACAAATTCTACAGTATTTTCCTGGATAAGTAGCCTGTGAACCGCTGCATGGATGAAGAGCCTGATTCATTATCATTATTTTTCTGGTCTTCCTATCCAGCTCTTTTAACTCTTCTTGAGTCCAGTTCACCATTCCAGCTGTACATCTAATGTCTGGAATTGCCCAGGTACTAATTGCCTTGATGGTATTCCCTGCACCAAGTTTGGAAGATCTTTGCCACTCTCATGAAATATTCACTTCGAACCTTTTATTTGACTTCAGTATTGTTGTCAGACTGAAGGATGCCCAGGTATTTGTAGCGAGAATCTTCATCAAGATTCTTGATGTTATTTCCATAGCGCAACTTGATTACTTCAGTTTTCTCTATTTTTCCCCTGTTGATGTTCAGTTATTATTATTTTGTTTAGATGTATTCAAATATCTAACAACAATAATACTGAAATGTACTTGCCCTTATCACCAGTGACTAAACCTTAAATTCCATGATTTATTTAATCATATTATATTGTTAGAAAAAAAACAACTAAGAACTATTTCTCATATAAAGATATTTAGATGTGGTAGAATTACCAAAACAATTTACTAGAGTAAAAATCAAATCAATATCTTTATTAAAGGTCAGCGAGTCCACTAAAATAAAGATGAAACATATTAATAGTATAAGCCATTCCCCAATCTGATGCCTTGTAGTTCATTTGGGATTTTTAGATTCACAACAAATATGGAAAGTTGGTATTTGCAATGCTATTTTATAAGTATACTAAAAGCTTTCCTCTAATTATACATCAAAGGCTTAAAATATAGGGGGCGGGACTCAGTATAAATATAATTATCACACTATACTAACAGTAATTCTTCTAATTTTAGTCCTGAGATTGTGAATACAACTGAGGAGCAAATTCAAGGCTGAACTCAACTGAAATTGAGAAAAATATTAATGAATATCCTGTTTTGTCATCCTAGAATAATAGGTCCTATATAACACTGTGGTCAGAACTCAAGGGATTACAATAAATACTAAAAGTTAAACATACTAAACTTGAAATAAATCAGCCTTCAAAAACTCCAGTTATATTGGACATGTCAACCAAACATCAGAAAAACTGATAGGTCCAGATAATGATCTAAATGCCTGTGGATTACAAAGTCTCAATCATAGTTAAGAACTGGACCTAGAAGTAATAATAAACTAATGTGCAATTTGTTATCCACCAAGCCATCCTTCACCACATCACAGGTTATAAATCATCAGATTTAATCTTCAGTGCTTGAGCAATTCCAAGGGAACACATCTAATCCTTTAGCTTCTTTGTACTACAAAAGATGAAAGCTTCTAACTTAGTCCTGCCATTTATTTTATGTTGGTAGTCACCTTGCATTCTTAAATTGTAGAGATTTAAGGCCTAATAGGTGGCATTATGAAGCCCTCAAGCCCTGTGCATCATTAAATAACCTTGATAATGAATTCTGTTTCTGAAATATTTCATGCATGCTAGTTTTGTCCCCACAATTATTTCCCCCATGTCTCTTTTTAACTGCTTGCCAACCCATAGCAGCCAAGTGCCTTAAACACAAGCAAATTAATTTACCTTTATGAATCTTCAGGATATTCATTTATACATCCCAGGGGTTTACACATTGTTGCATCACCAAGAGTTAAAGAGGTAGTGGCAACATAATGTAGAAGAGACATGCCAGGAGTTGTGATTATTAATTTTATATTCACAGGAGATCCTGGAACCAACAGAGTAAAATTGCTACTATTTAGCACATCTAAGTCCCATTAAAAAATGTAGCTCAGCTGTACTGAACAGCTTCTACAGCTCCTATTGCAGAGGATGGCATCATATCGGTAATGTCATCCCACGTAATCACAACCCAGTAGTTTTACATTGATTTTTTATTTATTTACCCAGTTATATGGCTACCTAACTCAAATTCTGTGACTCCAGATGACTAAACCAAGACTAAACTTGTCTCAAGGAAGAATTGTTTATTGCACGGATCCACCCACACATATCCTCCCTGGAGCCTTAACCAACCAAGGAGGGCTGGTTGAGAGCCAGATTGGTGCAGTGCTTAAGGCACCAGGCTAAAAAACAGTAGACCGTGAGTTCAAGTCCCACTTTAGCCACCAAAGCCAGCTAAGTGATTGTGGGCCAGTCAGTCTCTCAGCCTAACTCACCTCACAGTATTATTGTTGGGCAGGTAAATAGGAAGAGAAAGATGTGTTGGATATTTTGCCACTTTGAGTTATTTGTAAAAATAATAAGGGTGGGGGGGTATAAAAAAATAAATGGATGTAAGACACAAATGGCCACTGAGAACCCTTACAATTAACAGGATCAAACTTGTTCCATTTAACACAAGATCATGCCTCAATCAACTCCATAACAGTTGCCCGATCAGACTCCAACTCAGAGAGAATTGTTGCTTCTCCTATATTGCCAAACAGAACCAGACTTTGGAAAAAAACTATACATAGAATAATTCAAGCCTTGAAAAAGAACATCAACATTCTATCAAAATTTAAAAGTAGACAACTTCATCTATTTAAGGTAGAGTATAGCCACAGATAATATTAATATATTTTTCAAGAAGATGTATCACGGATATACATACCCAGCAAGATGTGTCTAGACTGAATGTTTAAATGCCTCATTAAACTAATCATTCATGGATATACAGCGCTCAAGGGCAGCATTAAATACTTACAAGGAGCAGTCCAAGCACTTCTACTATCCCAGGGTTTTCAGACTCAATACTGAAACCAGCTGTCTAGGTGATTTATGACATTTCAGCACCTCTGTCTTACATAACTTCCGCATGACTACAATACTAACAGTTGAATATCTTCTATCTTGTCAACAAAACCAGTCCTCCTTCATCATCTCTAACACTTTTCTGAGTGGAAGTCAATTTGTTGTTTATTTAAATTAGTAATGGATATCACTCAGCTCATAAATGTAAGAATTTCCAGAGCTAGATGATCTGGAGTTTTGGAGCTCAAAAGATTATCTCAACAATAGATGTCTACATGGAGGTGAAATCTATTAACTGTTTGACACACCTGGTTGCACTGTTCTCATATAGGATATAATTGATGCATATATGCAGGTGAATTCTGTATTTGTCTTAGTGAGCATTTATCCAGTAGACCTATCATTAATTTCTACATCTAATACAATAGAAGAAAGAAAGGACTTTGTGATCCACACAGAAACAATGGGAGAGGGTATCCAATACAAACAAACCCCCCCAAAAAAGAGTCTAATTTTACAGCATTCAGTACTGTCCAGCGCTTCATTTTGTGTGAGTTCCTCACTTCATCTCAGTCCTCCTTGGTGGCAGAGGACTATTTACACAACATTCTGAACTACCTTGAAACAAGGGATCATCCTTCATAAATACCTCCTTTCATTTGGAAAATTTAACATAGAGAAAATATCAATTCCACCTAGGCAGGAGCCTCTGGTCCCCTAAAAAGGTCATTCTGATGTGCCAACTAGGTAGGCAACAGCGGGAGTTTCCATTTGGCTTGCAGTTCAGGTGACCAGTTGCCATTTTTTAGGCTTTTAGTTATTATACTATATTATTTAATGCACAGTCTTAAATCAAGCAAGCTATCCACCTAATCACAGAGAGAAACGCTAATTAACCTCAAAAATGTTAATTCCACAAATCACAACACCACATTGTTCTGATCATGTTCTGATAAAGCCCAAGTTAGTCAAAGATATATAAACACATATATTCCATTCTAGGATGTCTTTTCTATTAGGAAAATACCTCAGTGGATATAAAGTAGTTACATTTTGTTATACTCTCATTAATCTTGCAGGTGAAGCCATTCTCCCCCAAAACCTGGGCTACAGATATCCCTTTAAAGTTTGGAAATATTGTTTGCACGTGTGAATTTGCAACTACTTTTTGTCCTACAAGCCTGATGTATTATGCATTTTTAAACAGAAGTCCTGTTTTACCTCCTGGCTGTCAATTCAAAGACTGTAGGGAGGTTGTGGAAGGGAACTTGGCAAAGCAAATGTATATACTTTAACAATTTCTGTAATTAAAAGGAGAATGGATTCCAGAGGGATTTTTTCAAAACAAACATCTTCTCCCTTTGCACTTCCTATCAGTTGAAACATACATTACTTTGCTTTCTATAGGGCTGAAGAATATTTTCAAACACTAAAATATTCTCCCCAGTGGCTCTTTATGCTCCAGCATCAAGCAAGAGTACCTACCAACCTTTCATAAGAACAAAATAGGAATATCTAAACTTGCACCAGTACTTCTACAAGCTGTACCAGAATCCATCATAAGGTGAAAACTTTATTTATTTATATTTTTACTGGCCTGATTGGATGCTGCTTCACAAGCATCCTTGTGAAGAAATATCAGACAGTCTAAACCTAAGAATGTAATATGTTTGCTCAATTCATCCTTGCCGTTTCTCAGTTTGTTTTTCTTTTTAGTCTACCCTAAGCATCATATTTTAGATTTTGAGATGAGGCAGGGATCCCAATCCATTATTTCCTTTCATTGTTGGCTTTAGGGCATAATGCTTTTCCAGATGTTGTGATACATAATGATAGAT
The DNA here is from genome assembly GCA_012654045.1 of Ptyas mucosa. Taxonomy (NCBI): domain Eukaryota; kingdom Metazoa; phylum Chordata; class Lepidosauria; order Squamata; family Colubridae; genus Ptyas; species Ptyas mucosa. The sequence continues at coordinate 11,533,868 of WNWU01000020.1, forward strand.
TTCTGCATCACCATGGAGACACAACACTAGATACCTACAGACGGATTTCCTCACATCCTCCACTGATGAAAGGAATGGATGAAAAACCTCATAGCCAAAGATGGGGAAGGCATAGGGAATGGCCTTGAAGGATAGGAGAAAGAGCCACCACCAAGTTAAAAGTAGTCAACCAAGAAATTGACTTGAGTAAATGTCTCAGACAAGCCCCTCCTTTGTTCACACAAAGAAGGAAAGGTGTACAACCTTAGTGTGGTCAAGGGCTGCAAAGTGGCTGAGCAGAATTTTGTGGGAGATTGATTTATAGCAATAGCATTTCAACTTATATACCACTTCATAGTGCTTTTACAGCCCTCTCTAAGTGGTTTACAGAGTCAGCATATTGCCCCCAACAATCTGGGTCCTCATTTTACCCACCTCGGAAGGATGGAAGGTGAGATTTGAACTGCCGAACTGTGGCTAGCAGTCAGCTGAAGTAGCCTGCAGTACTGCACTCTAACCACTGTGCCACCTTGGCTGTATAAACTGATATTTTAGTTCTTTCATGTATTACTGATAAAGGAGAATTTTGCAGCTCCGGGTTGATATGAAGCTCCTTGATGCTATCTGAGCTTGGCTGTTTTCTTGCAGATGCTTCATTACCCAAAGTAGGTAACATCATCAGTACTAGTAAGGAATGGGGTTTGCTCTCAATTTCTATTCTAGTTGCTTCCCTGTCAGTGTTGGTGGGAGTGGTCTTAGAAATTCTTTGGTTTGGTGGTTTACTTTAGCTTGACTAGAGTATTGTTTATGTCTTGATTGTTGATCTGATGTTAATCCTGGCTTCAATCTATGCTCAACTGGCTGTTGATTGTTGGTGGGAAAATGTTTTGGCCTTTTTGGTCCTCTTTTGCCTTGTTGATTGTCTCTTTTGCATAGTATGTTGATATTGTTTACGTCTGTGTATCGATTGATGGCTGATTTGTTGGATTGCCCTGAAGAGTCTACAGTGTAAAGACCGCAACAGCTACTACGGAAGACAAACAGGAGAAGACTAGCAGAATGCATTCATGAACACCAACTAGCAGTCAGAAGACATGATGAAAAATCCTTAATTTCACAACAATTGGAAAGACTTAACCTTGGTTTCAACTGGGAAATCATGATCATCTTAGACAAGTCAAGTCCCAAAACCCCAGAGAATTCCTGGAAGCCTGGCACTCTAACAAATTACCTTGATAGTAATTGCATACTGCTTCATTCTGATGTGACATGCAAATACACAAGGATCGGATTGTGTTTACTCATTTGCATCTCCATATTGTGACAAATATTTGCAGATTGCTATGGGCTATTAGAATTCCAAGAGTGCTCAAAGAAACTAGCCATAAGCATACTGCAACTTTTAGAAATATTAGAACCTTAGTAAACGTATGGTTAGTATTCTGTCTTTGCCCTCCTTGACTGTCATGATTCATTGCATTTATACACAGTGTTCCTCCCTACAGGCCAGAAGGCAACATGTCTCTGAAGAAAGAAAGCATACCAGTCCCCATTTGTGTCTTTTTCACATATTAAAATGTGAGACAGGAAAAAAGCAATATTTTTTCCTCTGGCAGAGAGAAAAGTAAACAATCCATAGCAGGGGGAAAAGTTCCCCCAATAGTTTTCATAGTACTTATTGACAAAAAACAAAACAAAAACCAACATCCTTCTGATATGAATACCAACATGCTAAAGATGTTAGGGAAGAAGATAGATTTTAGTTTATTTCTTTCATTTTTGGAAAATAAATGCTCTTCAACTCCTGCAAACCCAAGGAAGTTAATTGAACTGCCTTCTGAATTCTCACAATTTGCAGTTCAATAAACTTTTAATTTATTTTCATCATTCTTTGTGATGGGATAACCACTCCCTTAAATCAACTTAAACTACCTTAAAAGAGATTCCTCATTTAAAAAAAAAACCCACAGGTTTTTATGCGCTTCATGAAATACTGAGTAGTGAAATACTCAGTACTTAAAAAGATGGTTTCTGGGTTTAGAACTACCACTACTGTATAGAATTGGTTCTTGTAATCAATGTTCACCTTAGAAAACAAACAAGCTAATACATTTGTATATCTATACTATCCAGCAAATCGGGAAAGGAAAATATTGTGGAATATTAAAATTCTATGTGAATTTTACGTGAAATGGAAATACAGGACCATACAACGGAATCTAACTTGTACTATCTTTTGTGATATAAAGACAATACATTTCTATGAACATTCCACAAACATTGGGTACTCATAAGCGTTTACTGGACAACTTTAGATTTATTTTAAAAACTGTCTCTTTCTCTCTTTTTTTTGCACTTTCAAAGGTATATTCTTCAAATTTATAAATCAAGTTTTATCAACATTCCATAAACACTAAATAACTGTAGGTCCTAAATTGGCATTTAAAAAACCATTTCAATTTATTTTTCTGTGTTTACAGGAAGACCCCAAATAATAATTTATATCCTTATTTTTGTGTCCCTTGCTTTCTTATCTAATGGAGTGGTCCCACTTGTAGGTCCCAAACCAGACCTACAAAATGATAATGTATCCCAGCTTTCAATAGCTTGAATTCCAGGAAAGAATCTAAGGACATCCATTCTCCCCTCCACCTTTATGCCAATTGGGGCTACTATTCCCTTTCCAGCTTGCCGAAGAACTGTTTAATGGGTGAAGAAAAGCAATGGAGAGGGCATGAAAGCATTAGGGCCAGTGAATCCAAGCCTGTTTTTACTGATTAGGATTACAATTAGGACAATTCTCCCTAAATCTCTCAGCAACAGGGAAACTATTACTAAGGAAGGGGGCTTGGATAGTTAACATATTTTACTATTCCACCAGCTGATAAGTAACCCCCAACCAGGCCAAGTGAAGGAAGTCATAGAGAAAATAGACAAGGAACTCATTGAATCCATAGAGAGCCTACATGAATTTCAAAGAATCAGGATTGGTTATTCCAAATAGGATAGCCATCTTCCAGACCAGAGAGCATTCTAAACAATTAATATGACATGCAAGCATTAGGATTTGAGGTAGAAATTTAGAGGATGAAAAATACCAAAGAAAGAAGCTGCCCTATCTCTATCCATTTTCTTAATTTTTTTTTATGACATACACACATGTAGGATGTGCATATGCACATACATATATATATGCACACTACTATCATATTAACTTGATGGTATATGACAGGATGCTTGCCTGAATGTAAAGCTGTTCTACCTATCCGGATGGACAGTTCATTTTCATATGCCTGATGATCCGTGGTCTGTTGTTCGTATTTCTCCTTAATCACTCTTGAATCATAATTTAAAGCCAGCGATGTTTGAGGAGACACATTGATATCCTGAAAGACAGAAAACAAATCAAAATGCACATTTTATTTTGTTTCTTTTTTTAACGCAATTCAGCCCAATTTTATGCTATATTCTTCCAGAAGAATTAATCTGACATATGTGTCTATATCCAAGCACAGTGAACCTTAATACATTTTTATATCTGATGTTTCAACTAGCTTTGCTGTTGTCAAAATTATATACTACTTTGTTTAAGGTACTATGGGCATACAGGGAACAGGTGCTGTCAGAGAAATGTGCTTTGTAATCTCAGTTCCAAGAGTCACATGAATATAATATTTTTATACAATAGACAGTAGTCTGAATATAGCATCTAATAGCTGAGTCGACACTGAATTCACAACATATAGTATTGATTATATTCATTTATACTTTACTACCTAATTTTTAAAAATTACTTGCCACTTTATATTGATTCTTCCTTAACTATCCTAGCGGGATACAGGACTTGAGTGCCCTGGAGTCAAAAATAGCAGCTCTGTTTAAGCTGGGGAAAAGAAGATAATAGGGAAAAAATATAGCCATATTTGGCTTTTGGTAAGACTATAATGTAAGACAATTCTTAGGAAGAGACAAACGGAACATCAGGTGAAAAATCCTAATAGATTGCCTCTGGAAGTGGGTCAAGTGAGTCTTTTTGCTAGAGGTACTTAAACAGGGATTGGATGACCACCTCCCACACAAATTTTCATGGTGGATTCCTATACTGGGCCAGACCAAAAGATCTCCAAGGTCCCTTCCAATGGTTAATTCTATATAATTCTGGGACTTCTTTCTTCAGTCCAACTTTTGGGGGAAAATTAGAAGAAGAGTGTTGCCCAAAGCTCAGTAAACAATAACACAGTAAGGACATTTCTCCACTTACACCTAACAATTATACCAACATGCCATAGCAAGATTGTTTTTTATGTCATGGTCCCAGGGTGTTGCCTTGGTTTTGTTCCCATCTTATATGTGAAATTAAATTATCCATAGTTGTATCCGGGTAAAGGTAAGATTCTTTTCCTCTTATTTTGACATAGTTCAAGGAAAGTCCCATGGGGTGTAAAATCTGTTAGACTTTATCACGCATATCCCTGCAGAGAAATAAATAGACTTGCAGTACATGGGAACAGAGGTAAGAGAAGCATCATAGCAATTGAGACAGCCAAATTCATGCAAACTCGGAGCATGAGTGGAGCATGCTGTAACTCAACAATAGGGAAATATATTATTAATAGCTGTGCAATATCTTAAGAAACAAAAGTGAGCTTTGTAACAGTGAGGTCCTATACTGGGGACTTCACTGTTGGGAAATATTTTAAATATTTTAAAATAATGCAACTTAATTATCTATCTACAAAAAAAAGTCATTATGATATCTATACCTTATTTATTCACTATCTGGCTCTAGCTTCCATTTTACCATTTGATTTTTGAAAAGAAATGGCTTGAATAATCACAATACTATAATGATAAACGATAAGTGTTTCATGTCATAACTATAAATGATTAGTAAAGGACAAGTAGATATGAAATATAATGTCCAATGAACCTTAACATCATATATGTGTAATTGGAGACATCTGTCTGCAGTTCTGTTATGGAATAATGGATGCCATCTGACCTGGAACATATCCATTTTTTCATCCCCTTCTTAGCTAATTTCGCAGTTTGTGCAATACCCAGATCATGAAAAACTATTCACTGGAAAAGTTCTAAATACATTGTTAAGTGATGCTATTTTGGCCTCATAAAATAGATGTGCTGAGACAAAACCCAGGAAAAAGATCAGTACAGTATAAGGAAGATATAGGAGGAGTTACTTTTTGGAATTGGACTTCTTTTGTTCTTTTCTTTTTGCTTCATTCGTTAATTCACTCATTCATTCATTGTTAGATAATGAATTAACTTGACTATCACAGATTTCTTTCTGTGTGCTCTACTTCTGCTTGTATTCCATGTGTTCTAGGCATTCACATCCCTTCATGTATTATTCTGAAATTTCTTTTAAAAGAAAAGTATGCATTTCATATGCAAGTCTACAAGGTACATTCACCTGTACTCTTGAGAAGTTTGAAAGTGTAAAGAACTATTTTTTAAATGTTTGAATGATATTTATTTCCAAAGCAATAAGGAATTGCTTATAAAGTGATGGAATAGAAGTGTGTGTTCCTTACACCATTATTCAGTGGCTTGTCACCAATTTACAATAATATGAACTTGGGAGAACTCAAGGGACTGTGAAAATGGATGTGTGGCTGCAACTGCCATATAGGGGCTGCTGGTTCCTTAATATTTGATATAGAGAACTAAAATGACAAGGAGAGAACTAAACTTGATACCCTCCCCTCAACATTAAATGCGTATATGGAAAGATATTTGGTGTTCTCCCATCACATCAAGTTCAGTTCCCCACAAGAATGAAATAGCAACTTGTCTCAAACAGGAGAATCCAAGACTCCAGTTGTAAGAGACAATCACAAAAACCACTTAACCACAGCAGCTACTTCAGAAATATTTTTTTTTCTACAAGAAACAGCTGAATTTCTGATTCTGTCTGGAACAAAACACTCTGAAATATATATTCTGCTCCAAGTATGAACAACCCCAAAGTGCCAGTTTTTCATTTCGTCGATCAGAATTATCAGAAACAGGCATGGGAAATTGGCCATTTTGGAAGCAGTGGTTTTGAAGAGCAAACTAGAAAGCCAGTTTGGTTAAGGTGCTGGTCTAGAAACTAGGAGACTATGAGTTCAAGTCCTGTCTTACACATGAAAGTCAGTTGGTTAACTCTGGGCTAGTCACTCTCTTTCAACCCAACTCACCTCACAGGGTTGTTGTTGTGGGCAAAATAAGAGGAGGAAAGTATATTTATGTATGCAAGATCCAATCTGGGTTGGTCACCAGGACCAGAGGTTTAACATTCTGAGCTTTCAGAGTTGTGCTGGAGCCCATCCTCAGGGAACTTCTCTCTAGCAGAGTGCATGCTTAGGCTTATTGGGTGGGTGATATTTACTGTATATAGTGCCTGATTGTGTGTGGCTTTTTAGTTGTGATTGTGGTGTTGATGGCCAGCTATTAAGTCATTGGCTGTTGTTTCCTTGTGCTTTCAAGCCCTTGCCTCCTAAGTACTCGATAAAGCTGGTGGTAAATCAGCACTCCTGTTGACTGACGAGGGGCCTCCAAGGATAAAACACCCATACATAAACTGAGCAACGTGATACACTGTGCAATGCAATAAGACATGTGCAGATCTGTACATTGGTGAAACAAAACCACCACTTCACAAACACCTGGCACAACACAGGAGGACAAACACATCAGGACAAGAATCAGCAATCCATCTGCATCTGAAAGACAAAGACCACTCTTTTGAAGACAGCAGAGTCCACATACTGGACAAAGAGGTCCACTGGTTTGAAAGAGGGGGGTCAAAGAGGCCATCTATATTAAAACTGAACAGCCCTCTCTCAATGGGGGGGGGGAATGGACCAACTTCACCTATCCCTTGTCTGCAACACAGTCATTTCAGCACTCCCATGAAGGTTCCACACCCTTTTGTACTCTGATTCAGGTGACTTTGAGGATACAGATAAACCCCCAAGTGGCTTCAACAACTCTCAGTGAGCCAACGACCAACCTTCAGAATGCTAATGATCAGATGACTGCTACGAAAAAAATACATCCTTCCATTCCCCACCATTCAATCAGAACAGAACAAGCTTCTTGGATAAGAAGCAAAACATTTTCAAGAAAAAAAATCAAGGAAATCCAGTTGCCTTTAGAAAAACACCTTTGGGACATGGACAGTCCAGAAATCAAAATGATGGATCATCAAACAAATCAATGCAGTGTTCTCACTGAAAGCACAAAGAACCAGGCTCAAATTGGATACATTATATGAAGAATCAGATATTTGGAAAAGACTGTAAGGCTGTGAAAGGTGGAAGGAAAGAGAAGGAGGATGGACTTAAAGTAGCAATGAGTGCATTATTGGGAGATCTGAAAGAACAGATTAGGGATAGATCATGATGGAGAAAATCTATCTATGCGGTTGCTTGGAGTTGAAAATGCCTTGATGGTACATAATCAATGACAATTTAATAATAAATTAAAGACAGTGTAACATTAAGTTTGTGTGTTTGTCTCTCTCTCTGTGTTGTTGTTTTTGTTAGTTGAGAAGTCGTGTCTGACCCATCGCGACCCCATAGACAATGTTCCTCCAGGCCTTCTTGTCCTCTACCATCCTCTGGAGTCCATTTAAGCTCATGCCTACTGCTTCAGTGACTCCATCCAGCCACCTCATTCTCTGTCGTCCCATTCTTTTTTTGCCCTCAATCCTTCCCAGCATTAGGCTCTTCTCCAGTGAGTCCATGCATAAATAAATTTCTTTCCAGGTCTGTTTTCCATCAAAGTACCATAGTTTGCCTTTGAATTCACTTGATTCCAAAAACAGCTTGCAGTTTAGCATTGGAGGATGGGAGCAATTCCTACAATTTGAGAAAACAAACTTAAGAGACCCCCCTAAGATATAGTATGTAGAACTAGTTACATGTAGTCCTTTGCATCCTAGCTGATCTTACAAAGTCTTTCCAAGAGTCTAGAACTGTGATGGCGAACCTGTGGCACGCGAAGCCATATTGGTGGGCACGCGAGCTCAGCTCCGGCATGCATGTGCACGCTGGCCAGCTGATTTTCAGGCCTTTTGGGCCCACTGGAAGTCAGGAAAAAGGCTGTTTCCAGCCTCTGGAGGGCCTCCAGTGGAGTGGGGAAGGCCATTTTTGCCTCCCCAGCCTCCTAGAAAGGCTCTGGAGCCTGGGGAGAGCGAAAAATGGGCCTATCTTGCTATCGCATGCCAGAAGTGGGGGGAGTGCGGGGGGGTCGCACATGCATGCGTGGGGGTGGGGCGCATAGAATTATGGGTGTGGGCACGCACGTGAGCGACCCCTCGCACTCCCCCCATTTTTGGCACGTGATGGCAAAAAGGTTAGCCATCACTGGTCTAGAAGAATACACAGACCATTTACTCCTAAGATCAGTCATTTCCAAGTTGAAAATGCATTCCTAATATTGCTCCCTGTTGGATTTGTCTATCGCAGCTGCAGTGAAAAGAGAGTTATGAATGTTGAGCTTCAGATATTCATCTGGGGATCATTTACAACAAAAGCTCTGAATTAACAAACCTCTGTTTCCCCATGAAAGGCAGAGGTGAGAGGAAAATAACTAAAAGGAAAAAGGTGGGTTCCATTTGCAGAACAGAACTTTCAAATATACAACCGCAGTTTGTTCTACAATATCCAAACCTCACGGGCATTACTTGGTAAGTTTATTTTTAAAGTGTAAAATATGTAGCATTAGTGAAAGCAGAATTAATGTATTGACCAAATGTCTGAGAAATAATAGCTGGCCACAACTGAGCAAGTGAAATGCCTCTCTATGTCTGTGGAATTAAGTATCTGAATTATGATAGGTAAGAGCTATTCAGTGCTATTTAAAATTTTGTCTCTTCCCGACAGATTCCACTTTTTATTAATAATAAATGGCTCCAAAATAGACCCATAAAATGAATCTTCAGCTATTCAGCAATGAAGGAACAAAATTACAGGCATATTTTCTAACACAAATTTTTTAAATGCTAAATCTTTGGGGGTTCGTTCTCCTCTGTTACATATATGATGGAACTATCGGAGAAGAAAGTTCTTCACCATTAAAACTGAGCTGTAAAAATGATGAAACTAAAATGTCAGAAGTTAGAGGATGAAAATTACTCAGACCAAGGTAGAATGTTCTAATCTGCAATCTGCTGAATGACAACTACCTACAGCTGCATTTTCGTCATGTTTCAGGCCTGGTCTGAAATAGATACTGCCCTGATCACCTTGGGAGGTTAAAAACAACAAAATCTGACACTCCTGATTCTTCTGGTTCTTATAATGATTTCCATTATCCATGGTATCCTCGTAGAGATTTTTTCTGAGTTGGATATAAGGAATATTGAAAGGCAGCATCTCTCTCATCCAGATGATTCACTCAAGGGTTTCAGATATTGTACAAACCCTTGGTAGTTATGCCTCACGAGTCTCAGTCAGTCCTATAGGATATAAGAAATAGATGCCACATAGGCTAAAACTACTTTTACTGATAGAAATATGAACATTCAAGAATAGGCAGGCAATAGTAACAGAATCTTACTCTCTCCCCTGTCTGGGCTTAAGCAATATTTGTTTACGCATTGCCTTCGTAACAGATCTCCCCTCTCTTCGTCAAGGTCATCCTGTTTACTCTCTACAGTCTGACAAAGTTTCCTACCTGCAGATCTAGACAAAGGTGTCACTGATATGCTCTATTTCTTCTTTAAAGCAAATTTAAAGGTTACTAGGTGGTAGGTGTCAGCATCCAGTGCTGGACTAGAAAAACTAATTATCTAATAAACTGTGACTCAGTCCTAGAATGTCAAAGGTGCACTTAATAGTGATGGAATAGAAATTGAAGAGTTACAACTTTTTTTCTAAAATTTTAACGCCACAGGGATAGACAGATAAAGAGAATGTCCTAATCAAACCCACACACATAAGGAGAAAGTAAAACTCAAATACAGGGTGTACCAAAAGTCAAGTCTCATAGGCCAACACGTGATGCAAAGGAGACCATCACATCAGAATTTGCAAACATCAGAGAGAGTGTTACTATAATTAAGACTGTTCAAAGGTCTTGCATCAAACAAATAAGGTTTTCCTTAGAAAATTTAAAATTTAGAAGAAAATGGCTACCAATTTAAATATGTAATGCAATTTATGTAATAAATTTCCTATGGGGCCTGATTTTTGTTATACCCTGCACGCAGGGGTGAAATGCTCCCGGTTCGGACTGGCTCGGGCAAGCATCGCTGCTTGCCGGCTCGGGCAAGCAGCGATGACAGCGGGCAGTTCGGAGAACCGGTAGCAAAAATCCCTTTCCCCCCAGCCTCCAGCTTGTTTACCTTCACTCTTCAGACCGAATCCTGAGCTGCTGGTTGCAACGCCTGCCTTTCTTTGCTTGCTGTAATCCCTGCAATCCATTGCATCAGCAAGCAACTGAATCTCCCCGCCTGCAATCAAGCTCATCAGTGAGCAGCTCTATCTGCCTGCCTGCCTTTCCCCCCACCCTCCTCTTTGGGAGCTTTAAAAAAATAGTTAATTGGGAGTTTTTTTAGTTGTTCTTTTTTTAGACATAGCCATTTAAAGTTTTAAATGTAGCTGCTTTTATATAAAAATAAAAATAAAATAATATTTGTGCAGCTTTCTGAGATTTTGTATGTTTCTGTAGTGTTTCAACTACACAAACACACAAAACCTCACAAAGCTGTATGTGAAATTTTGTGTGTGTAAAGTGTGAAAGTTGGTTTTTTGGGCTTTTTCTGGCTGTGTGAGGTTCCTGCTTGTTGCAGGGGCCATTTTGGGTCTAGCACAGCTGCTTTTACATTGTGGGTGAGCCAGTTGTGTTGTGTTTTGTAGGTTAAAAAAAGGCAAAGAAGTGACGTCGACTTGGCCACGCCCACCTGACCAACAAGCCACGCCCACAGAACTGGTAGCAAACATTTTTAGATTTCACCCCTGCCTGCACATATAATAAAGCTAAGAATCATACAATAAAATCACACTCTAACATTTTCAGTGCCCTCTCAGCTATAGGGAGGAATCAATTCAGACCAGCTCAAGGACTGGATTAAATGTTAAAAGCATCTAGGGGCAAGCCGAGAGGCATGGAAGCCTTGGGATCAAATAAAGCAATCATGGGCTGTAGTACCACAAGTGTAAACACATTATGTTTTTAACAAATACAATGGTTGATATGTTCCAAATTGGAGTCGGAAGGAAGCAGTACATTTTACTAGATCCGTGCCAGTCCGGCTTCAGGCCTGGGTACAGCACGGAGACGGCATTGGTCGCATTGGTGGATGATCTCTGGAGGGCCCGGGACAGGGGTTGTTCCTCTGTTCTGGTCCTGTTAGATCTCTCAGCGGCTTTTGATACCATCGACCATGGTATCATGTTGCACCGGTTGGGGGGATTGGGGGTGGGAGGCACCGTGCTGCGGTGGTTCTCCTCCTATCTCTCTGACCGGTCGCAGTCTGTGTTGGCAGGGGGGCAGAGGTCGACCTCGAGGCGCCTTGCTTGCGGGGTGCCGCAAGGGTCAGTCCTCTTGCCGCTCCTGTTCAACATTTATGTGAAGCCGCTGGGTGAGATCATCCATGGTTTTGGGGTGCGATGTCATCTGTACGCTGATGATACTCAGCTGTACATTTCCACCCCAGACCACCCCAATGATGCCCTCGAAGTGATGTCCCAGTGTCTGGAGGCCGTGCGGGTCTGGATGGGGAGGAACAGGCTTCGACTCAACCCTTCCAAGACCGAGTGGCTGTGGATACCGGCGTCCCAATATAGCCAGCTGGTGCCATCGCTGGCTATTGGGGGCGAGTTATTGGCCCCTACAGAGGGAGCTCGCAACTTGGGCGTCCTCCTGGACACACGGCTATCTTTAGAAGAGCACATGACGGCCGTGGCCAGGAGGGCTTTTTATCAGGTTCGCCTGATACGCCAGTTGCGCCCCTTTCTGGATCAGGACTCCTTATGCATGGTCACTCATGCCCTCGTTACATCTCGCCTGGACTACTGCAACGCTCTCTACATGGGGCTCCCCTTGAGGAGCACCCGGAAGCTCCAACTGGTTCAGAATGCGGCCGCGCGGGTGATTATGGGAGCGACGGGGCGCTCCCATGTAACGCCTCTCCTGCGCGAGCTGCATTGGCTCCCGTTGGTCTTCCGGGTGCGCTTTAAGGTATTGGTCCTCACCTTTAAAGCGCTCCATGGCTTAGGGCCAGGGTACTTACGAGACCGCCTGCTGCTACCGATAACCTCCCACCGGCCAATACGCTCTCACAGAGAGGGCCTCCTCAGGGTGCCGTCAGTCAAGTAATATCGGCTGGCAGCCCCCAGGGGGAGAGCCTTCTCTGTGGGGGCACCCGCCCTATGGAATGAGCTACCTCCTGGAATAAGACTGATCCCGGACCTTCGTACCTTCCGCAAAGCCTTGAAGACTTACTTATTCCAGCAAGCCGGCCTAGCTTAAATGGTTTTAAATTGGGATTTTGAATTTTATAGACTTGGGGTTTTAAATTGGGAGGCCGATTGATTTAATATCTTTTAACTTATCTTAATTTTTGTATTGTATGTATTTTAATTCTGGCTGTCCACCGCCCTGAGTCCCTTCTGGGAGAAGGGCGGGATACAAATTAAATTATTATTATTATTATTATTATTATTATTATTATTATTATTAGTGTGCAACAGGGGGAATTCTCCGACAGACATGGGATAACGCATGGCATCAAGGGTAAAGGTATTTTGTTTTGTTTTTCCTTTGGGTGTGCCCAAATCAGACTGAGTAGCATACAGGAAGAGGAACTTAGTACCTATTTAAAACATTGGATATAGGCACATCTGCTTTTTAAGTGAAAATATATAAAAGGGCAGAAATGTTTAATAATACAAGCAGCTTGTTGGACCTTGCTAGAGTTATGTTTGCACGGCATGGATTGTAGATACCAACTATATATCAAAGGGGAGATGGAAGAGGAATCTGCAGCTGAAGTCTCAGCAGGAGAAAAGAGCATCTGAGCAGATTAGCTGGTAAAAAAGTTGGCAGCTTTTGGAGGACAGATCAGGTTGACAAAGGTGCCAAAATATAATAAGTTTGGGAAAGAATTATTTTTCCCCTCTGTCCATTGGTATCCCTAGGATAAAAGCAAGCTCGAAGTGAACGTAACATAGAGAACAGAGTCTATGTATGCGAAGTTCCTCCCTTTTTCCCATCTTACATGGGGACATTTATCAATATTCTGACTATCTGCTATGTAGGAAAAAAACTTAAGTGTAAAAAATAGTAGCATGCAAGTGTCAGTGTATGGCATACAAAGAAATGCATCAAAAATAACCGCAAGGAAGAAACTAACACAACTAGCATTCCTATGCCTTATTGGAGAACTGTTCATCCTACATTTGCTTTGAACCTAAGAATAGCATTGACAGATCAAACAAAAAACAATTTAATCTAGATTAGATTGGCCAATATAGTGAAGCAGATGTGATCCATTCTGTCCGAGGGAAGAACAGGTGCTCTTTGTTTCCCACTGGAAGTAACAACTAAGTACCTGTATATAGTCATCCTGGCTTCCATCTAGTATATCTTTTGGTAGTGTTCTGACCTAGGCTTCCTGAGACAGTAAAAAGCACACAATTAGTCCCAAAAACCCTCTTTTTATTTCAACGGCTGTGAATTCTGTTCATTCACAGCCCATGATGAGTCACAAATAGTTTGTAAAGAGTCCAACAGACGTCTGCCACAGTCCTTCAGGATAAGGCTGATAAGCACCCACCTTTATGTCCTTTGACACGCTGCCGAAGACCTAATTGGCAATGAGCTTTGCAAGGCCACACGGAGCACAGAGTCAAAACGGAGCTTCAGAATTTAAACTGACCAGCATGAACAAAGTTGCTTCCTGCAAAGGCTCACGTGTCTTTGCTCCTCCTTTATGTCTTATGGGAGGGATCAATCATCTCCAAGCCTTACTCCTGAGTTGCCCCTTTTGTCTTAACTGTTCTTGCCTTCTGGCAGCTCTGGCAGGCTCCCCCTGTTCCTCTGCCTCACTGATGTCAGACTCTGGAGGCTCTGGAGTCAACACATAACTCCCAGATGTCCCTGGCTCCATCTCTGCCTCCGATGCAGAGCCCTCATCCGAGCCTTCCCCAGACTCCAGGACTGGCCCATGTTCCTCCCCAGCCTCCTCACTGTCCGACTCTGCTGCCAGCTCCGCAGGCTGCCGGCGGACCACAAGTAGCAAAATTCCATATGAAGAGGTATTTTCTTTCAGCTGTGCTAATTTTTCCAACTCTTTCATTCTGTTCAATGAAGGTGGAATCATTGGGGGGAAGAGGGAGGAATGACAGGAACTTTAGCTGAATTGGCATGAGAGAGGGATTCCAAGACTGCCTTATCTCTGCCAACTGAGGACTCTGGATAACTGATCCAACAATTAAACCGTGGAATGTTCTGTTAGTATCCATTTTATGAAATAATAATAATAATTACTATTATTATTGTTTGCATTTCACAGACTTCTTAACCATTAACGTCAATTTATGTATTTCTTGGTCACATATTAGTTATTGCCTTCTGTGTTTCTATTGCTACTGAAAGTTGTGTGCCAAAAAGAATGTAGATACAATAAATAATAAATATATGCTAAGTAGATGAAAACATGTAATTTGTTTTGATCTTCCAGTTCAGTTTCAAAACTTTTCCCTGCTATTGCACTATGGCCTTTAATTACTGATTCTGAACAACCTTTTCACCACTTACACACATATACATCTTCATTCCAGTCTTCCCACCATGAACATGTTCTGTGAATCTAGCCACAGAAGCAATCACTATTGGATTCATAGTTCAAGGCAGTAGACAAGCCCTCTTAAAATTGTTTTCCCATGTTTTCCACAAACAAGCAATGTTCCTCCACAGGCTTCCAGAATGAAAATTCTTACCTTGTCAGTTCAGGTGGAGATGAATGAAAAGTAATTTATTCTCCATTCCTCTGAAATATTCAGGCTTTCTAAAATGCTCCCCTCTCTCCCCACCTCCACGTAATGCCAGTATCTCAGATGCAATGGAAAAATAAAACATAACAGTTTTCCTCTCACTTCTATCAGCTTTCCATTTCCAACTCACAAATATAAAAGTAGTTCAAACGAGATAGGGACTGTCTTAATGCTTAGAGATAAGAAGCATGATGGAGCATGTTTTCTAATTATAAATCAGCTACACTATGATCTATACCATTTTATGTCTTTTCAATAAAATGAAGAGGCAGTCCATGGAATTTAGCTCAGCTGCTAAATTCAGACTTAGCTGCTGTCTATCCTCATACAAAAAAAGGGAAGTTAGAAAATTATATACCTCAGAAATTGCTTACTGGAATTGAACAATTGAATAAATTGGAAGAAAGAATAAGAGAGTTCTTGATTTTTGCAAGCTACCTCTACTCTGAAGAGAGACCTACACAGCTGTCCAAACCATTTAATTTTCAAATGATATTCGTTCCAGCTTCCCTTCTTATAATGCAAATTATTACAGTAAGACAGGAACAGCATGAAATTATTACAAGTGATCATGACATTACTCCATAAAGGCATACATTTTTATTCCTTACGTTTGCTATTCTTTTCCATTTACTTTCTGTCCTTTTCAATATATTTCAATATATTTATCTATCTTTCCTCATATCTATTAAATGAAGGAACTGTGGCCAGACGTATTTGTCAAATCTACTTTTTCTTCCAAATGTCAGTGGTTCTCAATGAACCCCTGAAGAATGAGGTGACATGAAGGAAGAATTAAAAACAAAAGAATGCCCTTTAAACTTAAAGAAACTAGCACTGCAATTCTAGAGAAAGTATCTTGTTTTAGGAGAGCAAAAGTTCTGCCATGGGTTTGACCACCAGAAACTTTCTCAATCTATTTGGTGATCTCAATAGTTATTGAGTATTAGGCTGAAACTAATCCATTTCATTCTCTATGGTTCTCTCTATGATCATCCAGTTTTTATGTATGTGAGAAAGCCATACATTTTGATGTAGCTCAACAGTGTCCCCTAGAGTTTCTTTGGGATGGTGATGAAAATTTAGCAGGTTAAATCTGATTATTTTACAATTCACATCCAAAAAGTTAGCTCTTTTGAATCATGGTTTGTCCACTTGGAATTATCCCTTTTTAAATTTTCTAAGTATGGCATGTTTAAGAAGGCAGGCTCACCACTAAGTACCTTTCTGATCTTCTACAAGATTCTACCATCAAAACTGGGGAAATTATTGATCAAAACAACAGACTCCATTAAGGATGCTTATAGATGGAGTACTTTGAATCTTTGGTGAACAACATAAAAGGCACATTTTATCATGTTTAGTGAACATCTTTAAAAAATTGGATACAAATATATACATTAATTCAGAGGTTTTTAAAGGCTCTGGTACAATTAAAATCAGAGTTTTTCTTTTGGAGCTAATGGTCAGACAGCTAAGAAAAAAAGTCATGGAACTTTGTTTTTATATGTGGTAATTGTAGTGATATTATTATATGCTTAAAAGTAGAAAGGTTCAACTCTGCCCACAATGAAGGAATGATTGATGAAGATGATGAGACTTGCAGAGTTATTAAATTAACTTCTTTGATTACAGAAAATTTAATATCTATATTCATGGCCCATAGAAACCCATTAGAGACATTCTGCATGAAAAATGCACTTATGGCTTGTGGTTTTGATGATTACCAAAATAAATAAATAAATAAAATTGGACAATAGAAAAAGTGAGCTTTTTTATAATCAAGAATAAGAGACTGTGTAATCATGCTTGTATTTGCTGCAAAGGAAATCAGAAGCTGCTTCTTTAGCTTTCTATCCTTTCTTTCTGCACTTTTGTTCCTTTTTCTTTCTCTCTTTGTTGTTTGGGTTAGTTTTTAATGTTCTTTATAGTACCTCTCATTCTCAATGGCTACTATGACTGAGAGTCACGAATGAAGGCAAATATATGTGTCCTAGGATAATGTTGTAGGATCCAATCTGGATCAGTCACCAGAACCCAGAAGTTACCATATTTTTCAGAGTATAAGATGCTCCAGAGTATAAGACACACCTTATTTTGGGGAGAGGAAAATAAGAAAAAAAAATTCTGCCTCTGCCTACCAGCTTCCATCGGTATTCATATGGCTAGTGTCCTTAGCAAACAGCCTGGTCAGCTTCAGCACATTAGCCTCTTCAGCACGAGCAGCTGATTGGCAGGTGGATCGCCTCTGGAATACCCACCCAATCAGCTGTTCCCAGAGGTGAACTTTAGCAACAGATTCACTGGAGCTTTTGGAGGCTGCTTGAGAGGCTCTCCGTTTGAGAGGCTGCATTTGTAGCCTCCAAAAGTTCCGTTTGAGAGGACGTGTGGAGGCTGAAGAGTGGGGGCCGGTGGGTGGGCAAGCTATATTTGGGGTATAAGACGCACCCAAATTTTTACCCTCTTTTAGGGAGAGAAGTGTGTCTTATATTCTGAAAAATACGGTAAGTCTTCTGAGCTTTCAGACTCATGCTGGAGCCATCCTCTGAGATGAGGATGTGAGAAATATGATGGGCTCCAGTGAAATGTGAGAAATATGATGGGCTCCAGTGCAAATCCAAAAGCTTGGAAGACTGAACTTCTAGTCCCAGTGACCGACCCAGATTGGATCCTATGACTGATAGCATTGAAAGCCACAGAAAGATAAAGGAGAGCCAAGATAGAAGCAATTATCCCCACCCCGGGTTTGCCAGAGGTCATCTACAGGCCTGACAAATGCCATCTCAATGCTATATCCTGCCGTAGGTCCATATACACTGCTTCCCCCAGAACCCTTTGGAGCTACAGACCTACCACCTTCTCAAGTACCTTTCCTAAAACGGGAATTTTGGAGACTAGTTGAAAATTGTGCAGTTACAGCTGGGTCCATTGATGAACACTCTTAATGGGAGGACCAATGTAGTAAACCACAGAAATATGAAACTGGATGAAAAAAGTCAATAAAAGTGATTTTATATATTTCAAACACCTTGTTTCCTTTCTCATTAGCTACAGGGCATAAGTTAAATTACTCCCATTGTCAAAAGGGATAATGTTTCCCAGGCTTTACAGATAATAAAAAGCCATTATTGAGCTCTGCTGATTCATCTTTGGAGCAGAAATCCTGCAGATCTCCTAGTTATAGCCTTCTTTTTTCAGCCATGACAAATCTAAATGATACCCTAAAGAGAAAAACCTCTGACAAAAAAATAAGAGATAACTGGAATAATTTAACCAAAATGCCTACAGCCTATTAATACAAAATCTGCTTTTAAGAAATATATCATGGCATCAAACTGTGCTGCATTTTTAAACATGAAAAAGAGGTAATTTTGTTCCTAGGTTTAGAACAAGTTGATAACAGTGGATTCACCCAAGTGATTTGGAAAATCTATTTTATTTATATATGGAGGGGGGAAAGCAACAAAATGTCAATACTGTTAAGAAAAACAGAGGGATGCAGTTGTAATAAACCACAATGGGTGAAAAACTGAAGCATCACAAAATCATCAGCATCAATTATGAAAGAACAGCATTAAGAAAGTGCAGTTTTCTCATTTATAATTTTGGTAAAATTTCCAGGATTATCTATCTTTTCATAGATTTACTGTTTTAATTAAAGACCAAGTTTTATTAAATCAAGTTGTTTATGTATACCCCTTAAGGGATTAAGTACCTATTCAGAGGATATGTGTAATGTGCCCACAAAGAGTCGGCCCACAATACAACTTTGTAGAATTGTAGAGGACCTTTTGCAGAAATAACCCTCCTCAAAGTGCAAGATCCTAAACTTCATTAGAAGGGAATGTGCAGAAGATTGTGTGAAGGCTCTGATGTTCTTTGTCACAAGAGTTTGGGGGATACATGGAAATTGATCTCACAGACATAACAAACAGTCCCTTCTTAGGAATTTTGATATTGTTCATTAGCAAAACAAGGCAAGTTCTTACTTTGGTTTTCAGACATGTAAACAAATACAGGAAGCCTTACATCAAAACATCTTCACTTTCTCCTACCCTCTCACCTTTCTGATAAGCAGTAATGAAGCAGCAATAGAGCAATAAACCAAAGCCTGGATGTGTTGTGTTGTGTTGTGTTGTGATGTTATGTTTTATGTTATGTTATGTTTTTTTCTTTTTTAAAAAATTTAATTTAATTTTATCTTATACATCCAACAAACATTAAATCTATAGCAGTCTACATCACAACGCGAGAAGGAAATAAACTTGTCCCATTACATATATAGGGTAACATACAAAAGTCTATTACATATACCAATTGACATGCTTATCCAATATCTCCATTTATAGCTCAATTTGACATCCAATTATACCACTGATTCCAGGATATATAATAATCTGTGTCCCCCTGTCCTTTCAGTAACCTAGTAAGGCGATCTGATTCCGCACAATTCATTATTTTCTGAATTACTACTTGTTCGGGTGGGCTAACATCCATCTTCCAGTATTGGGCCCATGCCAATCTTGCAGCTGTTGTTATATGCAGCAGCAGGTACCATGCCGTTCTATTAATATTTTTGGGTCTTATCCCTAGTAAAAATACCTCAGGACACAATTGTATATGCTGCCCCAACATATGTTACCTCACGTTACGTTACGTTATGTTATGTTAATACTATACTACACATTACATCCCCAATGAATTTTAAGTTAACTATCTCTCTACTGAATATCTGTTCAGTCTACATTAACAATATGTGTGCTTTAGTATAGATTGCTCTCCTACTTAGTTGTAAGAAAGAAAGAGGTATCATAATTATGCTCGCTGGCAAGCACCCACCAAGAGCCCTCTCAGAGGAAGATAGATGATTAAGAAATATGAAATAAAATAAATAAATATATTCTTGATATGTCAGGATGTGATCTTTCACTCCAACTTTCCATAAAAGAAACCCATAGCAAGGGTATGTGTTCCTCGTTGTCCCTGTTTCTTCTTCAGCAGGTCTTCTCCAGATCTCACATACCTGCACTTCAGACATCTTGCCCCTGCCTTCCCTGGAACTAGCAAGTTTTGTTGTGTCTTCGGCTCCCGAGCCCGGACCTCCGGAGGAGGAATCCTCCGAAAGTGAAGAGGAGGGGGCAAGGGACTCCTCCCCTGGCCCGTCTGGTTTGGCACCACCCCAGGCCCCAGCTGAAAGCCCTGTGGAAGAAAGCTCCTCTGAGTCAGACGATAATGAGGAGAGGGAGTGGATTAATCCCAGGTGGCGACGATCAGAGAGACGGGCTCAGCAAAGGAGTGGGTGGGGCCGAGCACGAGGTGATGAGTCACAAAGCCAACGCCCCACAAGATATAAAAGGAACTGACCTTACCTTGTTGGCTTTTGTGACGAACAAAGTTTTACCCTGACTGCTTGTGTCCTGAAATACTGCAGCAGCGAAGCGTTTTCTTTGAAGCTCGTATTGGATATAAATACTTGGAGCCTTATCAGGGACTGGCCGTGGCAACTCAAAACAACAGCTGTCGTTATCTCTCCCGGGCTCGCTGCCAGCTCGTTGTTTATGGATGGTAAATAAACAACTTCTGAATACTCCTGTTCGAGTGTGTGTGCTTGTCTGGGCTTCTGAAGCAGGGAGGGGACAGAACAAGTTTTCAGCAGTTCAAAATTGTGTAATCTGTTTTAGGATTACCAGCAATCTCTTTTCCTCTCCTTCCTAGTAGTTTCTCTTTTAATACGCCAACTATCTCCTCCCACTTTGCCAGCACAGCAAGCGACCTCCTTTCTTATGAGAAAGTTCTTGTGCTTATGATAAAACATGCTTTGTCTTCTACTCCTAACATCTACTTAAAAAGAATATTATGCGTGTTTACAAGCTCACGAGAGGATGGCAGATAGCCAAAGGCTACAGTCTCTTCTTGTATGTTACTCAAGTACCCGCAGTTACAGATAAGATATTCAGATGATACTTCATCATCATCATCATCATCATCTCTGTGTTCATCCATAAATACATATGGATGAGCACAGAAGTGATGATGATGAGGTATCATCTGAATATCTTATCTGTAACTGTGGGTACTTGAGTAACATACAAGAAGAGACTGTAGCCTTTGGCTATCTGTCATCCTCTCATGTGAGCTTGTAAGCACGCATAATATTCTTTTTAAGGCTTCCATTAATATGGAAGCACTCAATACTGATGGCTGTCTTAGAAAAGAAATCTGTTGATATAATTGGCAGATTAACATGAATTCTATCTTTTGAGAGAAATTAGTGCTGCCTCTGCCAAATTTCTTCGACCAAGTTCAGAGCCTTTAAAAGGGAATGAGAAATAACATAATGGATGAACTGTAAAAAGGGACAATTGACCATTTGTATCTTTATTCCAAATGCCTTCATTATGCGAAGCAATTGTTCAGTGGGTGGCTGGTGTCCGCTAATGAGAAAGCTGATGAAATCCTAATTGGGTTGACAACAATGACTAATCTGATACTGTAAAAGTGAAATGCAGATGGTCATCTTAACAGATCCATTTTAGCTAATGCAGAAAGCAGATGCAACCAGAACTTTGGTTCTGAAACCTCAAAGCAACGCCAAATGTTGTAAAAGGTTAGGCTGCAGATACTGCCAATGATACAACTGGTGAGGCAAGTTGCAGAATATGTGATTGGTTAGAAGAAGCATAACTTAACAGTGGTTGTTGTTTACACCTACAAAATCTTCTAAATAGCAAGAAACTAGACATTCTCAGAACCTTTGTGGCAGTGGCCGTGGCAGTAAATAGGAGGAGATTTGGTCTTGCAGCACTAGTAAGATTAGAGGCCTCATGTGGACCTCATCAACATAAAGGAAGGAGCATCTCAAAGTCACAGTAATCAACTCCTAAGAGCGAAAATACCATAATTAAAAGTGAGAACTGTTGTGGCTCCGACCCCCGAGGCCATTGCATCGGAGGAAGAAGGCTCCGAACAGGAGGGAGAGGAGCCAGCCAGGCCTCCCTCCCCCGGCCCCTCCTCCCTGGTAATTCATCAGCTGCTGGCCGAAGGAGAGGAGATGAGTCAGGAGCCAGGTGTCTCCGATCAGTCGGAGGATAATGAGGAAGGCCAGAGGTGGCTGGACCCACGCCAGCGCCGGCGTGATAAGAGAGCCCAACAAATGAGGAAGCGTGCCAGGGATTAGCTGAGTCACAGGACCACACCCCACAGGTTTTATAAAGGAGTGGGGTAGCAGTTGGAATTCTGTGACGGACAAAGTTTTACCCTGGCTAGTCCTTGGAGCTAAGCATCAGCCGGCTGGAAAGATTTGGACTTTTGAATTATATTTCCCTCAATTGGTGTGTACGTGTTTTGTTATCTGGTGGAGGTATTTCCCCCCCCCCCCCCCTTGTTTAGTAAAGACCTTGGCAGCCGGTTTACAAAGGGCTGCCAAGCCGTGATAACGAACCTTCCGTGTGTGTGCTACTCCTTTAACCCTCGTCTGTCTGTGTGGGTTTGTGTGTGTGGAGGACGGGGACAGAACAAGAACAATCTCAGCACTGGTGCTCCCTATAAGATGATAGATATGAACAAGAATCAACAACTTGTCAGTTAAGATATTAAGCTAAGCATTTCTGATCCAGCAAGATTTTTCCAATATTCACCAAATACTTGTAAATTTGTACAGGGTCAGTTAGGCACTGCTGAAGGCTAATCCAAATTAAATGTCTTTCATTTGGTAGCACTTCAAGCAGAACAGGTTTTTTTTAGCTGAGTGGAGTTGAGCGGAGTCCTTTCTGCTCTCTACTAAGAATGAGACATTATGAACAATATGCTGATTCAGAGGAACAGGGGAAAACACTGATAGCTCTGCTTTAAAAGGAAAGATAGTCAAATATTCCTCGGTCTAACTTATTGCCTATCCATTTCATCTACTATAGGTGCTTCAGCATGGCTTTTAGTATGTTTTCGAGAAGTCGCTTGCAATTTCCAAACATTAAATTACAGAAAAACAGCTTGCAGAATAATAACCGTAAGGTAATATTAGTGCTAATGGAGAAGCATGGATATAAATCAATGGCTCATAATTTTTTTTAGCCTACAAATGCAGGCTTTAGGCAGATTTGGAGAGCTGGCATCCTGTCAGAACAGAGTTTCAATTGCTTCTGAAACATTTTGCTTTTATCCATGATCATAGCAGGACAGGTTTATGAAGTATCATTGGCCATTTTTTCTCCATTAAAAGAAAATAGGAAAAATTACTTTCCAATATTGGTAGTTAGCTACTTCTATTTCTAAAGGCATTACAGTGGCATCTCTGCTCCCAAAAATAAGAATAAACCTTCAGCTGCTGAAAGTCAACAATTTCAGGCATTACCCTAATAGTCCTGTTTATCACATTTCCTGGTTTTTTTAAGTAAAAGAAGAAGAGTAGGAGACTGGAGCATATAACTCTAGTTAGAAGCTGTGACCTAAGGAGAAATCTAACTTGGTTTAAGTAGTATAGGGTTAAAAAAGAAGGATAGTTCTTCATCAGTTTTTTTTTAAAGTTTTATGGCTCTGGACTTCGGGCAAGAACATCCAAAGCACTTTCCTTTTCTTTTTTACTTTTTTAAAGCTAGGCTGGTAGAATAGATTTTTTATTGATTTATCATTCATTTTATTGAACTTGCTATACTGCCAGCTATTTGGTTCACAACAAAAGCAAATTAAAATCAAACATTAAAGTGATTAAGATTGCAAATAAAAACATTCAAAAGAAATAAAGCTAATTGTGACTATTAATAATGGAGGGCCTTTATGCGTTTCAAAAAACTGGGTTAGCAAGAGAGACTGCTAAACCCTGTAATGCAGTCGAAGGATCCTACAAGCACTGTATGCAAACTTCTTCAGGGCGTCAGAATGCATAGATCTTCGTGTTGAAAGAGGCATAAAGCCTTAGAAATCCTAAATGGACCGACAAAGGCACATGGCATTGCCAATAAGGCATATCGAAGCATCCCATTTCTCCATTCCAGCCCAACAACTAGAAGCCCTTCACTGCAGCTTCTTATGGTTGAAGAAGAGAAAAACAAAAGGACAATCTGCCATTATTCCTTGTCACAGGATTCACAGCTCCCTCCTCAAAAGAATATGAATAACAATTTTCAACAGCTACCAAAGTAGATAGAACAATTATTTTCATGGCCCCTAGTAAGTTTATGAAGCATTCTGAGAGTTCGTCAGGTCATAGGCCTTCATTTACATACACAAAAAGGACACTTGTCAACTCGATTTCTGATCTGCATGCTCCTATATGTCTAGAGTTGGCAATTTTTTCCAAATGCAGTTACTCCTCATCTGCATATAAAAAAAGTATATTGAAATCACATGCAAATTTGCCAAGATCTCAGGAGACTTCAGAATTTCATGTGATTTCAACATTATTTTAGGTAAGACTACCATATGTGGTGGTCATGTAAAAAAGCAAAGGAGTATTGACGGAAAATTCATTTACGGCTGACAGAAGTAACTGGAGAAGAAATAGAATAGAATAGAATAGAATAGAATAGAATAGAATAGAATAGAA
>WNWU01000020.1:11558408-11573721 GCA_012654045.1 Ptyas mucosa
ATAGAATAGAATAGAATAGAATAGAATAGAATAGAATAGAATAGAATCAGAACTATTCTTATTGGAAATTATAAATGGGAAATATAGTAAAGGGGTAATTTACTTAATAATACATATTATAACAGCAGCAAGAATTATCTTGCCCAGAATTGGAAAAATAACGATATCCCCTTAGAAGATGAAATGATTAAAAAAATTTTGACATGTGCAGAAATAGACAGATTAATGTTGGAACTGAAAAACAAAGGCAAGTCAGAATACTATAGGATATGGAACAAATTTTATCAATGGTTGGAATGGAAAGGAGGGATGAAAAATATGAACTGACTAGAATTCACAGAATGGAAAATTAAGGTTATGTATGTAATTAGAACAGAATGAAAGAGGATAAGACAAATGTATAAGTAATATAGATAGAAAAATGATGTCTTTATATACGTAAATACTGAAAAGACCAAACGTATATAAATAGTAAGGTATATATGATGCTTATTGTTTATTTTAGCATGTATGACAAAGATAAAAGCCAGGAAGGTTACACTGTGTCCAATGTTTTAATATGTGTTTAATAAAATTTTGCAAAAAAAACCCAACCAATAACAAAACATTATTTTAGGTAAGACAGGACTTCTTCAAGCCAACTTTTTCTACACCTTGATAAGTTTGCATGGTTGAGATGTGATAGGAATTTGAGTATTTCAGCCTGGTCTTTTAATTCCATAACTGGGGAATGGCTGCTTTAGACAGGCACTTACAAGGGAATGAAACCTGTTACTCATGGGTGTGAGGTAGCATACTTTTCAAAGCATAATTTGTCAGAGCAATGCAGTTGTTCTTTTTAATTAGCTCAACAATTTTCTACTTCCCACAACATTCTCTACAGCATTTATAACTTATTTCAACTAAACAGAAGAGTATTTTTAAAGGCCCTGATTAACACTGTTCTGTTTAAAAATCATTTTAATCTTTGCTTTAATAGTACTAATTATTCCCAATTAAGATATAGGAAACCTAGCCAGATTCAAAGGGGATGACAATAGTTGTATTACACAAAATAGGAAATAAAACTGAAAGCCGCAGAGAGGCATTTCTTATGAACTCCTGCTATTGAAAACAAACTGAAGATGCCAGAAGGAATCTTATTCCTAAATTCAAAATCATAATGCGTTACAAAGTCTTCAGTGTCATAGGCCACATTTATTACATACTTACCGTATTTTCCGGCGTATAAGATGACTGGGCGTATAAGACGACCCCCTACTTTTCCTATTAAAATATAGGATTTGGGCTATACTCATCGTATAAGACTACCCCTCAATGTTGTCGGCACTCCTGTAGCGTCATCGGTCAGATTCGGGAAGCTGTGCCGATCTCGTCAAGGCTGCATGCCGCTGAATGCTGGACCCAGCTGGTTGCTGCGCGAAGCTTCCCCCACTGTCCCAGGCATCCAGGTGGATATTACCGATGCTCCGACTTCCCCAGAAAGCTGGGGCTCACCATCACTGGGGGTCAGCTGGGGAAGTCGGAGTGTCAGTAGGCTTATACCCGGCATATAAGACGACCCCCGACTTTTGAGAGGATTTTCCTGTGTTAAAAAGTAGTCTTATACGCCAGAAAATATGGTACTTAGTTAGTTACATGCTTAAATTTCCATAGCTGCCCTTCTCAGTTAATGACTCTGGGCGGCCTAGATTTATTCTTCTCCATAACAAATTCTTTCTTCACAGCTCCAAGTTCTTCCCCCATGGTTGTTACTAAGGTGAAGAATAAAACTCTGTGTACATAGGGAAGAAAAGCCAAGGAGCTAACCCATCTCCAGAAAAGAAAAAAATGCTCTTCTCTGTTGGGTAAAGATTAAGTAATATCCACTAGGGTTAATTTCTTGCTTTGAAAGGTTGATGTCCATTAAGATTAATATTTTTTTAGATTTTGAAAAAGTTATGTAAAGTTCTGCTCTATGGACTGTGGAAACAGGTTTGCTTGGATTTATGAGTAGCATAAATAAGATTAGGATCTTAAGGCTACTAAATAAGACTATACATCAGGCTATAAGTATCCATACAGCAAGGCTAAAAGGACAATGTCTATCAACTACCTCCCTGTATTAAAGAGAAACAGTGATACACTTTCTTTGTGGGGGGGTTTCCCCTTTTCTTTGGCAATACACGTATTTTATCTTTGTCATTTTTTTCTGTCATTTTAAAAGCAATAAAAGAATAAATAAAACAAAAACAAAAACAGCGAGTTGAAAAGGGGAGCAACTTCAGCGATTTTTTCCCCATTTGATGAAGAAGGAGAATGAGAAGAAACAATGATCATATAGCTCAAAGCAGACACACATATATACACTCACACCTGATCTACCTCTCTATTTTTCAAATCTATTTTTACTTGTAGATTGCATTTTTCCTCACATATAGAGATGTGGAGGACTGTATAGGAGGATTTAAGAATATGTTCCAACTTGGTATGAAAAACTCACATGATAGATCTTGTTATTGTCGTTAAACTATTCCCAGCTGCTCTATGTAATATTACAATTGTCATTATCATGACCTTTAACTGGGCTAAATGATGCATCATCACAGGATAACAATTTTTGAACTAAGTTACCTTAAATGGGCTATAAGTCCAAACTTCAGGATCCACAACACTTGAGGGAATATGGGAAAGTTGTGCCTGCTTCATTGCTACTGGCTGCTGCTATGCTGCTCCTGTAGTCATGTGAACTTCATTTTCAATGTTCCATGACAATTTCCCAACCAGTCTTGAAACCCCTTGCTCCCTGCCCCACCCAGCAGCAAGGAATTGATTCATCATGTGGCTCTTTAAAAAAGAACAACTTTAAAGGGTATGAAGAAAGGCCTGGATTTTTATTTTTATTTTATTTTTTGCTTTATGTGCTTCTGACTCTAAAATTGCATGTAAACTGGCCCCTCCTTCAGCCACCAAATATCAGGTAGACCAGTCCTTCCCCTGCCCTCAGAAAGCCATGTGATCCTATCTTTAAACTGTCTTTAGAGAGTTTCTTACAACTCAGTGAATAAGATAGCCAGGAATCTAAACTGTTCTGAGGTGAGAAAGTCAACATACAAATAGTGGTACAAAAAAAGTTAAGTTAAGTTGTCATCAGCATAATTATCCCATGTGGAAAGAGAGGGAGACAACATGGTCAAGAGATGACATTCAACGTCTCAGGACGTGATAAGGAGAAAAGAGGAATTGGAGAAGGAAAGGGTTGCATGACTGCAGAATCACAAAAACAGAATGAGTAGACAAGAAAAGATAGAGGAGGAAAGGGAAGATCAACTAGAGAATATGTGGCAATCACTAATTACTGCAGGGATTCCTCAATATAACAATATCCACCTTCAACAAGACCTCAGCAGAGAAAGGCTGAGGCAAAATACATGATTTGCACAATGTAATATTTTATCTGAAGTTGGTGGCATGGCTAAAGAGTGCCCTCACTCTCATGCGTTTCTATTCTATAGAGAAACTGTCAATTTCTGCTATATGAAGACAAATATCAGGATAGACAATTTGCATCTAATGACCTCAATTTATATAGCAATAAGGAACCTATTGCAAATGAGTTCAGGAAGAACATCAGACAAAACAGCCTTTTAAAAATGACATCCTTTGATTCTAAAAAAAAAGTCCTTCCACCAAAGAATAGATAGAATATGTCTGCAATTATTCAAGGGCAAATCCATAATTACAATGGACATTTAATGCCAGACCCGAAGCAGCAAGCCAAATTTATTCAAATTTACATCATGGATCCTCAAGTCAGCATAGAATTGAGAATGAGTATAGTTCACAATAATGGAATTCAATGTGAAATTGTTGAACAACTGGAGAAACTACAACAACAGCCTGGACATTGAGTCCCTTTGATTTGCAAACGAATAAATTTAAAACATACAAAAGCTTCCTGGAGACCAACCAGGAATCCGAGAGATGATTTTGTATACTAACTGACTACGAAGTTGCCCTCATTATACCAAACAACACTGAAACTGAACCAACACCTTGTCACATTATGTTGAAAGAACAAAGAGGTGGTTTGCAAATAATTTCAAAGTCCCATTGCTCCAAAGTTAGCTTTCAACACGTTTTTCTTTCCTCTTGGAGACAATGACTAGCATCACCAGCTCCAAATGATGAACAAGAAACTAATGGCAGTGCTTGTTACTATGCATATCGAATAATGCACCATGAGAATGAGTTTAATAACCTTCTAAGAGGACGTCTATTCCAACAAAACATGTTTGACGTGGCTGCTAAAACTGAGGACAAGGGGCTGAGTTATGTCCAAATGAATCATGCGACCTTGAGTTCAACAATATATAGAAACCTGAGGTATTGAATGATGATAATGATGATTTTAGAAACATCAGAAGATCCATCATTCTCTCTTCAACATTTGCTGATGGATCAAGATATATGATGGAGCAATGTCAAGATTCTATGATGTATATAAGGAAGTATGGCAATGCTTCATTTTTTATTACAATGACATGCAATCCAATCCAAACTGGACAGAAATATGACAGCATCTTTTTTTTTCTGAATTAGCAGCCAAATGATCAGCCAGATTTAATCATAGGAGTACTCAACTTGAAAAATAAAGTTGTTCATGATGTACTTCATTGGAACATTTAATCTCTTTGCAGATGTATTTCTTATGTGCTCAATATAGAATTTCAAAAGTGGATTCGGCCTTATTTGTGCTGTCTGCTCTGGCTTGATGAAGCAGACAAGCCAAGACCACAAGATTTTAATATATTTGTGAAAGCTGAAATTCCAGACTTGAATGAACATCCAGATCTGCATAAATTGGTATTGAAGCACATGATCCATTGGTATTGCAGCAAAAACTCAGTATATCAAAAAAATGGTATATGCAGTAGCCAAAGCCAAAGTCAAAACCATTCAATGAGCATACAAGGTGTGGTGATGATTCATATCCTATTTATAGGAGGTCTTCGGAAATGGGAGGATTTGAACAACATCAAGCAAGATGACAGAGTAGAACGATAACTTCTTAATGGGTGGTGCTCTTTAATGCACAACTATTTAAAGTGTTGAATTGTCATCCCAATGTAGAAATATGCTCATCTGTTAAATTCATCAGGTAGATATATTGGGCCCTCTGAAGCTGTTGTATTGACCCTTGAACAATCTGCGCAATCCTGGAGTTATGACAGCAACTGGCATTGCTGTAATTATTGTTGCTAAACAATCCAGTCACATGACATCAGACTTTACAAGTATTTCACTTAGCAATGGAATTTTACTAAGTTCCTTTGCTGTTGTAACTCAAGGGTTATTTGTGTTTCTTCTTGGTGTTCCAGAATAGGGATATCATAGTCCCCTCACACTAATTTTTATCAAAGCAGAAAGCACAGGATGCAATTAAATATGCATTGGAATTTGATCTAATGGAGCCAATTTCCTTCAACTCCTATTATGCAACTTAGATCAGCGAAGTTAATGACAGCATCAATACTATGACATCCAAAACCAAATGGCTGTGGTAGTTCAGAAGGGTCCATTGAGAGTAACAATCTCTCAAGAACAACTCTCAAGATGGACTACTAAAGAGCCCTGGGGGTGCAGTGGTTAGAATGCAGTATTGCAGGCTCTGCTCACAGTCAGGAGTTTGAACCTGACAGGCTCGAGGTAACTCAAACTTCCATCCTTCCGAAGTTGGTAAAATGAGGACCCAGACTGCTGGGGAAAATATGCTGACATTGTAAACTTCTCACAGAGTGCTGTAAAGCACTATGGAGCAGTATGTAAGTGCTATTTCTATTGCAATCAGGGTTGATCAGTATTGGCTATGCTCACATATAGTTCAGATCCCTTTGGCATAAAAACTTCTGTTTCACAGGAGCTGGAACAACAGTTATGAGCAATTGAATTTGATCATACTTTGACTCCCGTATAGCCGAAGCCTTTCCATCTTTGAACCTTTCTATAGATTTTAGAATGGAATTATAGCATTTCCAGGACCTTGGAGAGCTCAGATGCAGCTATAGCAAGGTTCAGTATAAGAACTGTTATTCCAATACCCTCCCATATACAACTAAAGAAGGTGGAAAAGCAATTTCTCAGTTCTAACCCTAATCTTATTTCTGCTGTACACATTTCTTTAAAACACAGTGATCTTTCTAAAACCCATATACATGGGAAATATCAAATATTATGGAAGAGACTTAAAGTGTGTGGGGGCGGGGAGGAGTGCTTGAGGAAGCCATGTCCTCAGGCTGGAAAACCCTAAATTTAACCCGAGATTCTAAATACCGTTAATCTTCTTCAGATCACAGACCACCGCTTGACTGTGACAACATTTACTTTTTCAAACATTTATACAATCACTCATCTTGTACCAACCAAGAAAGCAAAACAAGATCTAGTTACAATAAAACATTTTAAAACCAAGCATATCAAAACCAAAAGGTCTGGCACCATAGGTAAGCCTTTCCCTTATAGCCTACTAAAATTCCAACTCCACAATTTCATCCCATCCCAATGCTTGTGGGAGAAATCATGTCTTGAGTGCTTTCTAGGAGGTTAAAAGAGTGGGGGCCTGCCAAGCCTCAGAGGGAAGGTGTTCCAAAGGCAGGGCTGCCGTGGAAAAGGCATGCATGGCAAACCTTTCAACAAACTTTTACATTGACGAACAATTGTTAATCCCTCCTGTGACCAATACACTTCATTTAGAAGGTTGATTTATATCAAAGTAAAAGTCCTACGTTCAACTGATTTATTCTGACAATAAAGCACCTAAGATTTCTGCTTTGGCTCTCTCCAAAATAAGTTGCAAATATTTCTTATTTAGTCTCATTATGACCGCTTCTGTTTGGACTGTAGAGAAGTTAGCACCCACCCCTTTCCTAGAAGAATGAAATATTTTAGGAAATATTAAAAAGGCAGAATATTATGTTTCCGTGTATGAGAAATGGAAAAACATGTTTTAAAGACAAAGCAGCTCCCACCTTCCTGCCTCCCCCCTTTTTGTTAATGGGCCAGAGGCAAAAACCCAATCCTTTGTTGAAGGACCATCATCTGCAACACAATAGAACCCATCTAGCAACAGAAACTAACACAATGGAACCCATCTAGCAACAGAAACTCACCACATGGCACCTGGGAAGATTACATCAGCCAGCAAGGCTAGCTA
Source organism: Ptyas mucosa (assembly GCA_012654045.1). Classification (NCBI taxonomy): domain Eukaryota; kingdom Metazoa; phylum Chordata; class Lepidosauria; order Squamata; family Colubridae; genus Ptyas; species Ptyas mucosa. The sequence continues at coordinate 11,565,601 of WNWU01000020.1, forward strand.
AGACCCCCACCCCCTGGGAGTCTGACAACCAATCAGGATACTCTTTCTAGGCCCCAGGAAGTTCAAAGCCAGAGAGGGCATAAAACCATCTCTGATGCTGGGGACTCGCAGCATCTCCGCCCTTTTCTGTTCAGGAACTCAAACCATGTGATCCTGTCCACCATTAAACCATCTTACCAAGAAGTCTCCATATTTCCAGTGTCTTTTTCCCCACTTGGAGCTGAACCCAGAAGGATATTTCTTCTAACAGGACTATAGATTCGTTCAAATGTACCACTTTCCAGGTATACTTCATAATGTAGAGAAGGGTTAAAAGGGGGATATTTGCCAGAGAACCTCTACTTGGAACCATGTGGAATGTTTTTTTCCAAATAAATGTGCACTGAAGGTTTTTTGTTTTTGTTTTTACTTATCAACAGACTCATTCTTAAAAGATACAGAAGAGCTCAAAGGAATGCTGTGTAACTAATGAATCCCCTTGAAATCTAGCAGGTAAAGTCTTTACTTCAAATTAAATTAAGTAACAGCAAGAAGTTGTATCCTTTGAGGCTAGTACCTTCCCTCAGTCCTTGACACTCTTCCCATTAATGTCAACATAAAGAATGTCTTAGTGAGAAGAAACTTCTCTCTTGGAATTTTCTCTCCAGCTTCTTACGATGCTCTCTGACATTAGAGTAATACAAGAGGATCAACGCATATTACAGGCAGTCCTTGATTTACAGCTGCAATTGGAATTAGAACTCTGTCACTAAGCAATGGGGTCATCAAGTAGTCCCAATTGCTCTCATTAATTGAATCCCACAGTCATTAGGCAAGGCGATTTCCTGCCAGCTTCCCACAATCAAAGTCAGGTAAGTAGCTGTTGCCAAGTTTGGGAAGGCGGGAGGGAGGGCAGGGATCTATGCGGGTGCAGGGGATGGTTGGGGAGTGTGTGTGAGGGTAAAAGGGATGGTTGGGGAGTGTGTGTGAGGGTACAAGGGAGGTGCAGCAAGGATCAGGGAGGATGTGCAGGGGTGCCTGAGTGGCTGATGTGGCACAAGCATAGAGGAGCTGCACCCTCTTGGTGAGGGAGACTTACCACAAAAACTTTCTAGGGAAGCTGGCAGGGAAGCTTGTAAGGGCGGTCACGTGATTGCAGGGAACTGCAATGGGTCATGAGTGCAAACTAGTTGCCAGGCCTCCAGATAGCAATCACGTGATAGCAGGGGGCTCTGGGAAAGATGGAACTCTTAAGCCCCACCATTCAATGCAGGCTCAACTTCGAACAGACACTGAGCAAATGGTCATACATTGAGGACTACCGCTATACCCACAGACCTACCACTTTCTCTCCCTTTTAATCTTGTAAACAAAGATGCCAGTGATGTTCCACTGATGCTCTGTCCTCACATCATGGACACATCCTGCATCTTAAACTGACAAATATATACAACCAATAGCATAGAATTAAGACTTTTCTGAAAAGAGCCTTGGTAGTACAGTGGACTAAAGCACACTGTTATTAACACCAGCTGCCTGCAATTACTGCAAGTTCGAATCTCACCAGGCTCAAGGTTGACTCAGCCTTCCATCCTTTCTAAGGTAGGTAAATTGAGGACACAGTTTGTGGGGGCAATAAGCTGACTTTGTATAAAATATACGAAAGTATGAAGGCTATTGCTTAGCGCATTGTAAGCCGCCCTGAGTCTCTGGAGAAGGGCGGCATATAAATCTTTTTTTTTAAAAAAGGAAAGACATCTTCTTTGCATTGTGAGATACCATGTAGGCCAAGATAAGGGTTGGGGGAAGTCCCTATTCTAATTAATGGATATTTCAAAGTACACAAAGAACCAAGAGGCTTTCCAGCACTCCAAGTGACCAGACTGCTGAATGCAGATTTCACACAACAGGAAACCATTGGTTTGCATATGAAATCATTAGGAAGAGGATTAAAGATGTGTCTATCTCACCAGCTCAGCAAGCATGGATTGAAAACAGAAGGAATAGAAATTTAATGGATAAGAGGAAGCATCCGGACCACCAAAGTGTAGACAGAAAGGGAAGGAGAACAAGGTAGGAGACACAAAATTCAAAATAAAACTTTTTATTCTGGGCCATGAAAAAAAAAAGAAAAAGAAAGGAGATAATGGACCAAGAAAAAGAAATGGAGAAATTGTGATGACCTCATAACTCTCCTGGCTTTTCTTCCTTTAATCCACATGACTGGACAGAAGCAGCAGCAAGGCACAATATAATTTAGGGATATACAAAGATATACAAAATTTAGATTCTAGATTAGACCAAGATTCTTTGGGATGAAACATAGAGATAGTTCATTCCAACAGCTTTCACGTGTGTTCTGTCCAAACCTTAATGGGACTTTCAATAGACTTTTCAATCTCCAATAATCAACACTTGGCCTACTTGCAAAAAACAAACAAACCCAGTATCTGCATGAACTTTGAACCAACTTGGGGGGGGGGGGGAGGAACCATTAAAAATAATAAGCGAGAGAGAAGAAGACACATTTAAATAAAACTCTAGTTGGGGTAATTTAGATCAATGTTCACTGAGCTATCTCTGCTTTTATTTTGTCCTATTTTTATTAAATATAAAGCTTTGAAATAAAAAAAAATTCTCTTACCCACCCACCAAAAAACAAAAAGAAAATATGAAGGAATAATTTATTATATGATTTATTGTGTGAGCACTAGTGGGGAAAAAACACAAATGTAACTGCCCTATTCTGAATTCAGCAATGTTCAAAATAATTTCAGAAGAAAAAGAACAGGAGGTAATAACTTACAAGTCATTCAGTCCCAGGGGCTAACTCATTTCATGCTTATTAAAAGGCAAAAAGGCAGTAATCATTTAGAGCCTGGAAAATAACAAGAATAACTCCTTAAGGAATTGCACTGAGGGGATGAGCAAAGAATTGAACAAGATCTGCACTTATAAGTTCTACTTTATGCCACCTTTAGTCAGAGTTACATCATTTAAGTCAACAATAGGAAAAAAATCAAGGATAAATTGGGAGCCATCACAAAGTGATAACTTTTAAACCAACGTTAGCAAGCCAGTGCCTGTTAACATAAAAGACAGCTCATACAATAAATGGTGGGATGCAATGATATCTTGCATTTATTACTATGTTTTCCCCATTTTATAGTACCACAAATATCCTTGTTTAATTCCCTCAGTGGAGCATTTCTGTCAAATAGATCAGAGCCATTAATCAAAGCTTTCTTTCATCTTACATGTTACAACTTTTGACCCATTTAATTTTACAGTGATTAAATCAATATTTTATCTAAAACTCCTTTTCTCTCAATCCTTTGAATATATCTTCTCTCATATTTTTTGCCACTTGCTTGATTTTCTGTGATTATTTACTCAACTTTTCATCTATTTTAATTGCTATTAATCTTTAATAGCAATTACCACTCAGCTTGTTAGTTTTAATTTGGTCCCCCCCCCCTTTTTTTTTATATAAATCTCTATGAATTATTTTTTTACAAAAACAGTATGCCATATGTTTTCTGGATGTCATATGGTTTGGATTCTGGCCTTTTAGTCTTCATCATCTATCTTCTTCAATATAATATCCCAAAAATGATTAATAGTGCTCAGTCAACTACTATTGACTATACTACTTTCAACCAATTATTTCCAGATTTAATTTAGTAATATAACACAAGTTAAAAGTGCTTGGCAGGCAGCCCTTTTGCTTTCAAAGGACCCCAGAGGTGTGGGGAATCTCAATTCCACACAGAGATTCATTCTCAAAGGGCTGCTTGCTGGGAGAGAATCTCAGCTTTGTGGCAAGCAATAGCAGCTGGCAACTTTCCCTGCCGGCTTCTCCATTAATTTTCTGGGAAAGCTGGCAGAGAAGACTGCAAATCACATGATCATGGGGCAACCAGTCATAAGCACTGAATTTAGCTTAGATTCAGATGACAGATGAGAGAAGGCTGCAGATTTGGAGAAATTTATGGACAATGCTCCATCCTTTGTCTGTTTTCAACAGGACAGTCTATTGTCCCAAATCATCTTCATTCCAAGATAATTTTTCTGTCTGTGAACTTTACAACTTTAAAAATGGTTCTGCAACTTCTTTCTGACTGATAAGGCACAATGAATTTTTTGTGTCTAAAATGCTTTAAGAATTTATTTGGTAAGAACTTTGTCATGATAAGGAAACCAAAATCAGATTTTCATACAAGTGGTCTAATTATCCCTGTGATTGAATTGATTGAACTAGGGCAGTGATGGCTAACCTTTTTGCCATTGAGTGCCAAAAGCGGGGTGTGTGTGAGGGGTTGTGCATATGCGTGCCCACACCTATAATTCTATGAGCCCCGGCCCTCGCGCACAACCCGCCCCACTCCCCCCACTTTTAGTATGCGATGGCATGGTGGACCAGGTAGGCCCATTTTTCACCCTCCCCAGGCTCCAGAGGCTTACTAGGAACCTGGGGAGGGCGAAAATGCCCCCCCTCCGAGGCCCTCCGAAGGTTGGAAATGGCCCATTTCCCGACTTCCTCTGGGCCCGGAAGACCCGAAAATCAGCTGTCCGGCACACGCATGTGCGCTGGAGCTGAGCTAGGGCAACGCTCGCGTGCCCACAGATATGGCTCCAAGTGCCACCTGTGGCACGCGTGCCATAGGTTCGCCATCACGGAACTAGGGTGATATTGTATGTTGGACGACTATTTATGAAATAAAGATTTCATTGTGATTTGGTCACTCAGATTCTGTTTCTGTTTTGTGTTTTATAGTAGGATACACTTGAAACTCTCTTAACATTCAATGGCAAAAATAGAGAAATCCAGAAAATCCAAAAGGAGACAAATGTTTATTCATAGAATTGTATAAGACTTCAACAACTTGTCATTGGAAATTCTGAAAAAAGGATAACTTCTATTCAAAACTAAAATGCCCTTTACATTTTTGTACTGTGCCCACAATTATACTGGGCTCTGGGAATATATATTGCATTGTTGGTATCCTCCTTTTATTAAGTGGTTATTTTTCACTAATTATCTTATTTGTAGTATAGAGTATAAATTATTTATGTTTCTTGGAACAGGGTTTCTGAATAGATCAAGAAAAGCAAATAAATGCATATGTGAATCATTAGAAATTTAGATCTTTAGTTCAGATTCCTCCCACCTCTCCTCTGCTTTTGTTTAGAATTAATTTACTTCAATTTTAGGAAGTTAAATTCAAATGAAATAAAAACAAGGGCATATTTTTGAAAAGATATTGCAAAATATTTCAAAGTGCATTTGTTTCTCTAATTATGCTTCCACTTGAAAGCAGTTGCCTTTTTTGAAATTAACATTCCTCTTAACAGAATATGCAAGCTCTTTAACTTTGACACTATTATAGAGGTACAGAAGTCAAACAAGAAGACTGAATACACACACAAGCTTTCCAAAGTAGAAAATAAGTGACATGATTGCAGTACAAGTAAGCAAATTACACAATCACTTTTCCTGATCTCCTTGGCAAGGAGAGATTTCAGCCGTCTGAACCTGTAAATAGGCAGATTAAGTTCAAAGGTTATATAATAGCAGATGCAATTTGAAATTCAGGTGCAAGTGGTACAGAACTGTCACTAACTCTCAATTAGCTATAGAACATTTTGAGAAGAAGTAAAAATAGACTTGCCTGCCTTTCCTTTGGTTCTACTTAGTCAATTCACCCCCTTGAACAAGATAATTTACAAGACCGCCTTCTGCCACCAGTAGCCTCCCACCGCTCCTCCGGGTGCCGTCGGCCAAACAATGTCGACTGGTGGCCCCCAGGGGAAGAGCCTTCTCTGTGGGGGCACCTACCATCTGGAATGAGCTCCTCCTGGAGATTCGGAGGATCCTGGACCTACACACCTTCCGCCACACTCTCAAGACCTTCCTATTTCACCAGGCTGGCCTAATTTTTCCCTCTTTCCTTTTTAATTAATGTAAATTTTAATTTGATTTTAAATTTTGGGGGAGGGGGTTTAAATTGGTTTACGGCCAAACTGTTTAATTAGATTTTATTCTATTTTTAATATTTGTATTATGTTTTATCTCATGGCTGTTCAATACCCTGAGTCCTCTGGAAGTAGGGTGGTATATAAATCAAATAAAACTCAAAACTCAAACTCATAAGGGGGCAGATAAGCAGCAAGGGTGGCAGTAGTTCTTTCCTTGTCTTTCTTTAAAAAGTTTTCATATTGCCTACTATAGCATAAAATTCCCTAAAACAATGGATCTTCATATTCAAAGATACTCTGAATAATGAGAAAAGCAGCTTGGAGCTGCATGGAGCTCTGCTTTACAGGACCATACAGATAGTCCTTGCTTTACAACCGTTCATTTAGTCACCATTTGAAGTTACAACTCTCAATTCTCACACTTACAACTGTCACAGCATCCCCATGGTCATATGAGCAATATTCAGGACAACTGGCAAGAATTTATGATGGCTGGAGCATCCAGGGGACATGTAATTGCAATTTGTGATCATCCCAACTGCCTTCTGACAAGCGAAGTTGGAAGCCAGATTGGTTAATTGTCCACATAATTCACTTAACAACTGCAGTGACAGCTGTTAACAACCATGGCAAAAAATGTTGCAAAATGGGGCACAATTCATTTAATTTCCTTGCCTAGCAAGCTGACTTTGTATAAAATAGAACACCGCTTTTGGGGGGGGGGGGGCAAAAGCCCTACTAAGCAGGTATAAACAAAAGTATGAAGGCTACTGCTTAAAAAGCATTGTAAGCCGCCCTGGGTCTCTGGAGAAAGGCGGCATATATATTAAACAAACAAACAAACAAACAAACAAATAAATTGTGGTCCCAATTGTAATTGTAAGTTGAGGACTATCTGTATCAGTTCTGTCACGATTTGAGAAAGAAAAAATGAGGTGAGTGTGTTTGTCATTTGGATTCTAGGGCTGTGAGTATTGTAGTTCCATACCCAATGGCCTTACCCTAGTGGGACCATTCCAAAGAACAAATTAGGATAGTTCTATATCAAGAGCTATGTCAGATCAGACATCAGGAAGCAAAAGCTGTTCAGAAATGTAGATCAAGTCATAGATGAGAGCAAAATTCAAGAAATACAAACTCAAATTAGACATCATCAAACAGTGCAAAGTAACAATGAGGTCACAAATGGAAAGATGGACTTCAATCTTCTTTTTAATCCTAAATGAAGGAAATATATATATTCTTGACTAATCATGTCTCAGAATAATGCATGACCATTTGAAGATGGCTCACATGAAGCTTTTAGAGAATGACAAGCAAGTCAATTAATTAATTAATTCAGATTTGTATGTCTAATGGAGAGATTATCTCAAACCAGTTTTAAGGTCTGAATAACGAACATTGCAAAATGATTAAATTCCTACTAACCTTGGACATTAATCAAGTTATCTGCAGCTGATAAAAGGTAAAGAGTACTAATATCTAGTGTACATCAAATTGCTTTTCCCCAAAGAAGTAAATTTCAAGCTAAATTATATGTTAAAACATATTTCCATTTTTAGCATGTCTCCTACTACATTTTCTACATTACAGTGAAATGAGATTTCTCATGAGCCATGGTCAAAAGCATCCATCCATCCCTACTTCACAGAATTTCTTATTTGTTTCATCAAATAATGAAGTTTTCCTTCATTAACTTACAGGGTAGAGTTAAATAGCCTTGATCAAAAGAAGGAGTATTGAACGTGCAAAGAAAACAGAGAATGCAATCAGACTTCCACTTCTTTCCTTCATTTGCAGATATCAAACAATATAAAAAATTCACAACCATTTCTGCTTGATGTGTTTGCCCTATCATGCCTCATTAGCAAAACTGAGACAGTTTTGCCTTCATTATAGTAAAAAAAAAAAAAAAACAGTACTTTTTACAGTACTTAATGAGGGAGGAGAAAGCATCCATTGTCACCATCCCTTCATCCTATTTTTCCAGAGGGATTGCCTTGATAATCTGTTCCGTATCACAAATTACATTGCTGGTTTTCTGCACGAGAGAAATCATTTCCTCAAGAAATGTAGTAGAGTAGAGTAGAGTAGAGTAGAGTAGAGTAGAGTAGAGTAGAATAGAATAGAATAGAATAGAATAGAATAGAATAGAATAGAATA
>WNWU01000020.1:11582486-11628123 GCA_012654045.1 Ptyas mucosa
AAGGAAGGAAGGAAGGAAGGAAGGAAGGAAGGAAGGAAGGAAGGAAGAAAGGAAGGAAGGAAGGAAGGCAGGCCAAGGGGCAACTCCAAAGCCAGAGCATTTAGGATTATGGTTTCTTTTTAAAATGTATTATGCTAGATGCAGGGGTGAAATCCTAGTGGTTTGGACCGGTTTGGGCGAACCAGTAGGAATGGATGGCATCGGTTCGCCAACCAGTAGCAATGGATGGCATCGGTTCGCCGAACCAGTAGCAATCATTCCTGGTGGCCCCGCCCGCCTCTTCCAGCTCACTCGCCCCTTCTGACTTGTTCAACGCTTCCAACCACTCGCCCTATATAAGTTACCTTCGCCACACGGCCCAGCTACTCACCTCGCCAGTCACCTCACTTGCTCAGCTCACCAAAGGTAAGCAATGCATGCTGCCTGCTTGCCCTTCACCTTGTCGGGGGCCAGGGCCCAGGGATGTGAGATTCCCCGAGGTCACGGAGCCACCGCCTGCTTGCTGCCTGTTTGCTGCTCACCTCGACTGGGTCATGGAATGCAACACTCCCTGGCTCCAGCCTTGCCATAGAGCTGCCACCCGCTCACCTCCCACCTCGACCGGATTAGGGAATGCATCATTCTCTGGCTCCGGGCGTTGCCCTAGAGCTGCTGCCCACTCAAGGCCAACCTCAACCGGGTCAGGGAATGCACCATTCCCTGGCTCTGTCCTTGCCCTAGAGCCACTGCCCACTCGCCCCCCGCATTGGCCTTGCCCTAGAGCCACCACCCGCTTCTTGCCCACCTCGACAGGGTCGGGGAATGCATCATTCCCTGGCTTTGGCCTTGCCCTGGGGCCGCGACCTGCTCACCCACTATTGCCCAGTCTCCCTTTGCCACACGGCGCATCCTTACCTTCCTCCCACAGCTGGCTACCGGGGAAGGCAAGCCAGGGCTGAGCCATTGCTGCTGGGCTCCCCACAAACCTGCATCTCACCCCCCTTGTTGTGAGATGCCTGCAGCCACAGCCCCTTTTTTTCAGTGCACATGGAGGCACTTCTTGTGCCGAAAGATGCAGCCGCTGCAGGCTTCTTGTAGCGAACGTTGCCAGAGCCACTCCCCTTCTTTAACGCACCACCACGATTGCTGTCCTGATCCATGCACTGGCCACACATGTGCACACTGTTGCCGTCTGCCACTGATGAATGACGAATGAATAAATCGTGTGTGCATGCGCGGCCGGCGCATGGAACAGAGCGGCGATGGCGGCAGCGTGTTTAAGAAGGGGAGCGGCTCTGGTAACCTTCGCTACAAGAAGCCTGCAGCTACTGCATCTTTTGGCACAAGGATCGCCTCCAGGCACACCGAAAAAAAGAGGCTGCAACTACAGGCATCTCACAACAGGGGAAAATAGGTAGAATAGAAATTTTAAAAAATTTCCTACCAGGTTCTGTGGGCATGGCTTGGTGGTGGTGGGGTCATGTGATTGAGTGGACGTGGCTGTGAGTGATGGCGAGTTGGCCACACCCACTCAGTCACAGGAAACTCCCCCCCTCAAGCCACAGAACCGGTAGGGAATTTTTTTTAATTTCACCACTGGCTAGATGTAAATAGGCTGAGATAGTTTAAGCCATCAGGTCTTGTCTTTAAAGGCTTACAGACACAAAGAGTATCTGGTAGTCTAACCAAGATGTTTGTAATATAACTCTGTTAAAGGAAATTTCATCTATATTTCCATCCAATTTGCCTAGAAAATACTGGTTCAACTGTCCCAAAGATGCTTTTTTTTTTCCAAGAGGCAGCTGGACTTTCTGGTTTTTCCTTGAAGACGTTTTGCTCCTCATCCAAGGAGGTGGGAAATGACTGGATGGTGCGGAATGGAAGAATTTAAACTCTTTGCAGACAGCTGGTCATTTGCATTCTTTTACTGGATCGTTAAGGTCACCTGGAGGTTTATCTGGGTCATCAGGGTCACCTGAGTGGTGCAACAATCGTTTCAACAGTTCCAAGAAGGCTCCACACCAATTTGCACCACTCAGGTAGCTGTGATGTCACAGATAAACTTCCAGGTGACCTGAACGATCTGCTAAAAGAATGCAAATGACCAGCTGTCTGCAAGGAGTATAAATCCTTCCATTCCCCACCATCCAATCAGAGCTGAAGAAGCTTCTTGGTTAGAAGTGAAACGTCTTCAAAGAAAAACCAGAAAGTCCAGCTGCCTCTTGAAGGAGAGAAAAAAAACCACCTCTGAGAAAACCATGACCCGTGGAGAATCTCCATAGATACTGGTTCAACTATTTCCTGTACTAATCAAAAGATGGGATATGCAGCTTGACTCCTAAAAGACAGGAAGTCTACCAACAATGAATTTCATGTGCTGGCTTTTTAATAATGGACCACCCATCATTCAGGTCACTGTCAGGGTGATCTGCTTTGAAACCTAGTTGAAGATTCATTATTGCAACTTATGCAGATTGACTATCACTAAATGAAGCATTATAATGTGCAAAGAACTCTGCTAGGCTGAGATTGCTTGTAACTTAACCTTGAAAATCCAACAGCCCTAATCAGTTCAAGTAGAATGAGCAGGACACCATTAAATTTTCTTTTCTTCTTTCTTTTTGGTAAAAAAAAGCTTGGAGTGCTCTTTAGACACATTTCAAATTAACAGAACTGAACAATTCCTTTCCAAAGAAAAATAGATAAAGTACTAGCCCTGAACTGGAATTGCTGCTCCCTGTATCCAAAGTGCAGGAAGCTACAGTAAAGTAGCTGAATAAAAATAAGATAGTAGGTCTTTGCAATACCTATAAAGGAAAGGAAAGGAGACCTATTTGGGATTTCCAGATGGAAAAGATTCTGCGTGCAAATTTGATTCCAAGTTTTCGTATACAGCCTCTTGTGGTTCAGTGGCTAAAGCACTGAGCTTGTCGATCACAAAGGCCGGCAGTTCGGCGGTTCGAATCCCTAGTACAGGTCTCCCGCGTGAGCAGGGGATTGGACTAGATGACCTCCAAGGTCCCTTCCAACTCTGTTACCGTTACTGTATAGGGGAGGGAAAATGGCTCATGTTCTTTGCATTCCCAACCCACTCCCTAAATTGGTGGATTTCCTTTGGGGGTATAATTAGATTTATTTAAAACAAAGCAACTCTATAAATGAGTTTGGGATAAAAAGCTAAATAAACAAAACCCTGATTTGGATTGCTTTCATCCTTGCGTTTATTTTTGGGGAAATGTTGCAAATTAGCAGGAAATTATATTAATTGTATGCCCAGGATTAGTAAATTTTCTCATCTTCCCCAGAAAAATGGAACAGTGTCTCCTGGGTAAGTCAATCTTCTATCCCCCTACAGTTAAAATCATTCTCTGAATGGCGTTCTTAATTCATTTGCAGAGGACAATACAAATAATCTGTTTTTTCAGGTTCATTACATCCACCGCTCTAGACAAAACAAAGAAGAAAATGTTTTGGCTAAAGCTGTTTGGCGAATGGAGCTCCAAGGCTATATAGATCAATAAAACTATCACTTTTTAAATATTGTAGGTCCAGCTGAAACTGAGGTGAAACGTCATGTGCAGAGCAGCACAAAGGACAAGACTGTTTTCTGGATTTATCACCCCACATGCATTTGCTTCCTCAAAGGAGCAGCTTAGAGGGGAAAACTACTAGAAACTACTCTTCATGGTCAGAGTGCTGTTTAAACTTCAATTGCAATAGTGAAATACAACTGCATGTTGCAAGAGCTTCATGCAGCCATCTTCAGCAAGATGGAAGCCAAAATCAGGGTACACTTACACCACCCATTCTTCCCCACCATTCTGTCACTAAATTAACTCCCAAACAGGATAACGAGAAAGGGTTGTACTTCTCTTAGACTAATTCTCAGAGACGTTTTAGCAGCTGGGGACAAAGGGTGTAAATTACCTTTTCTTTTTTTCAAGAGCTGGCGGTAGACTGATCCAAATGATTATAGTACTGTGTGATTTAGTTGTTTTTAGTCATTTTGTAACAGTAGCTACTTCTATCTTGTACTGACTTCTCTTATAAATCTACAGAATTATCAGAGATCCCAAGCCTGCTGATCCATTTTTCACCTTGGTTCAAAGATTATTATTGCACTTTTCCTCAGCTACTGATTATCCCTTTACTTTCCTGTTCGTAATCCCATCTGTGTGTCAAGCTTTTTTCCTGTTCTATTTCATACACGGCTATTTTTCTCCCTTAGTTTAGATGCCTGCATCTTTTCACCTCTAGATGGATTATATCAACTGAAATATTCTATTAAAAAATTACATAGTGCTGATTTTTATGTTATCAAAAATAGCGCACCCAATTTTTATTTCACTTTCACATTGGAAGCTATGGAAGACTCTTGGGATTTAAGATTTAAGGAAATCTCAAATTATCTACCACAGAAAAGAAACAGACGTGTTTTGGTTTTGTTGACACTATGTCTCCTAAAATTCAGAGACTTGGTTCACACACCACACTATATACCTCCATCATTACTGCTACATATTGTTACTACTATATTGCCTTAAGAATGGAGATAGGTACTATAGGTGAAGTGAAACAACCATACATTGAATTTACTGGTCATGTTACTTTATAACTTTAGACTGAAGATAGCTTTATTATCAATTGGACCTCATTCACACATAGTTCTAATGTAAAGAATTGAGGATGCTGTTATTTTCAGAACCCGGATTGGAATGGCAGTGCTCTAGAAAATGAAGGGAGTCTTTTTCTAGACTGATGTAACATAATCGCCAATAACCATTTTGGGAAAACAACACAATTTTCATTTTTCAAATGTATTGTTAATTCTCTATGAGACACATTTCTTTGATATCTCATGTTTTGTTTTAGAAAGGTTTGAAGGAGAACTTTAAAAAAAAACGGAGTAGGACACTGGGGGGTTGCTCCCAATTTGCACCAATAGTAAAAATTTGTAGTAGTTCGGAGAACCGGTAATAACATTGGCTGGCCACGCCCCCGAACCAGTCCCCGGATTGGTCGCCACTCGCTTACGCCACCCACCTCATGAGAGGCTTTTTTTTTAACTTTTAAAAGCATTTTTTTCTACAACCTCTTCAGTGGGAAAAATGCTTTTAAAAGGGGGGGGGAAGCCTCTGATGATCCCGCGGCTCAGCTGAGATCATCAGAGGCTTTTCAAAGCATTTTTTCTACAATCTCTTCAGCTGAAGAGGTGGTTAAAAAATGCTTTGAAAAGCCTCTGACGATCTCAGCTGAACTGCCTGATCGTCAGAGGCTTTTCAAAGCATTGTTTTCTGCAACCTCTTCGGCGGAAGAGGTGGTAAAAAAATGCTTTGAAAAGTTAAAAAAAAAAGTTGGCCATGCCCACCCAGTCACATTGCCCCCACCAAGCCACGCCCACAAAATAAGCCATGCCCACAGAACCAATAGTAAAAAAATTTAGAACCCACCCCTGGAGTAGGAGGATAAAAAGAGGAAATTAAACCTGAAATGATCATGTCATATTTTGTAATTCAAGATCCTAACATATATTTTAATATAGAAGATAAGAAAAAAAACCACTACCGTAAGAAAATTAACTTGATTAGAAAATACAATTTATTTTCTTCTGGGTAATATGGTTTGAAAAATCTGACCTGGTCCATTAAAAAAAAACATCTGAAGCCTCCAGTTACTAAGAATTCTCAAGGTAGTAAGGAGTAGATGGTAAAGCAAACACAGGGTTTCTGAATAGCTCTGCTTTATGAACCTTCCTTTGCTTTTCCAGCACATTGTAATCTACAAAGTTTTCATTTATCTCTTATATGCATATACACAGTCTCACAAGCTTAACAAAGAACCTGACAATCAGAATCAGAACCACAAAATTATCATAGTGCAAATTACTAGGGATCTTACATGCCATAATCATGAGCTCATCTGTTGGGAATCTATGGCACTGCTGTACTTATTTTTATTACAGTGAAATACATGGTGGGAGGTACGGATTGAGAAGTATATATTCCTGTTAAAAGGGAGAGATTGCGATAGCTATTGATCAATCTTAACGCAAGTCAATTTCTCTTTAAAAAGTTATAAATGTAAAATATTGGCAGTGCCATGAATACTCAATAGATGAAAAAATAATAAAATATGGTATTTCAAGGACAGTAACAGCAGATACTTTATATGCATCACATATGATCATATACAACGGGGAAAATGTACCTTTCCTATAACTAATAAAGACTACTCGGGAATTGTTTTCTCCCACTACTGTCATTTTAAAATAATTAATAAAATGTATCATCATCGTCAGTACCTTTAACTATGCAACAGTACACTGAGGACCAAATATAATAAGCCCGTCAAAGTAAAAAGGTGTGTTTTCTCACAGGGGAAGTGATTAAGAAAAATAAAAATTACATTTTACGGGCATGCGTTTTCAATGTGGGATACATTCAAAGCACACAAACAAAACACTACATACCTCCTGCAGCTTGCAAAAGTAATAACCTAACTACGGTAGCTAGCTACCAAGAGCATTGTTCACTACAATCAAAAGTAGTAAAGGCTAGCAGCTCAGATGACTTGAAAAGAGGCCTGGAAAAAATAATGGAATATCTTGCTATCCTTGGCTACTAATCTTGATGGCTGCATTCTACTCATTAAATCACACACAGGTAAATTTAATACCAGCTGCTAGGAAATAGCAGTGAAAAACAGCTCTCACCCTTTTGTCCATTTTGGGTAAGCCCCTTGGGTTCATGTGATTTGCACATGGGCTGATTCAAAGGGGCTTTTTTTTTCATATTGGAAATATGGAATTAAAGGGATACAATCTAAAAAAAACCCCTAAGGTTCTGAAACAAAACATAAGGAAGAAAAAAGGGGCATATTTTCTTGATCTCAAAAAGTCTAAGGAATAATGAACTTGAAAAGAAATGTATGAAGCACAATTATTATTTGTTGATAGCAGAACTCTTTCGAATCCATCTATAGATCAAAGAAAGAGTTTATTTTACCCGTAATTGTAGAACAAACCCAGACACAAAGTCACATCTTTTTTTTTTTAATTTATATGCCGCCCTTCTCCGGAGACTCAGGGCGGCTTACAATGTGTTAAGCAATAGCCTTCATACTTTTGTATATTTATACAAAGTCAGCTTATTGCCCCCACAATCTGGGTCCTCATTTTACCCACCTTAGAAAGGATGGAAGGCTGAGTCAACCTTGAGCCTGGTGGGATTTGAACTTGCAGTAATTGCAGGCAGCAGATGTAAGTGGATGTTAATCACTGCCTTAGTCTATTGAGCCACCAGAGCTCTTCTATCTTGATCCTAGTTTCTTCTAACAAGCTTCCTTATTCTGGATGTAATGAATACATTTGTTTAAAAGCAGGGGGTCCTTGTATCTCCTACTGACAAACTCAAAAGCAGAGAAATGAGTCCAAGGCTCATGCTGGTTCTTTTACCTCAGTGAAAGTTACTGTATCCTTTTAAATGTGAACCAACCTGTTCTGCCCCAGCTACGGACCCCAAAGAACATAGCACACACAAACTCTAAACCTTATTTTACTCAAATAACTCAGTCTTTATCAACCAAAGGCTGTTAATAAACTGTCTTAACAGCCTACCAGAATTCTAAGATAAGGTAATCACAGTCTTACTAGAGTTGGCAGAAAGCCCAGAAGCAATTTTGCAGACAATCCAGACACGAAGGAGAATGAACTAAAGTTGTGCCCTACAATTTGCTGCAAGCGGTGTTCCTCCTTAAATAGGCTAAGGGAGTGGCCAATTAGCCCCAAGCCTTACTCTCGAGGAGACCTCCTCCTGAGGAGGAGGTCTGCTCTGTGCGCCTGTGCATTGAGAAGAGGCTCCTCCTCTTTGTCCTCTTCACTTAAAGGAGCTTCTGGGGGTTCTGAAGGCCCTGGCTGAATCCCTGCCTCTGGCACCACTTCTCCTCCAGCCTCCTCACTGTCCGACTCGAGAGCCAGCTGCACAGGCTGCTGGCGCAGCACCACACCAGCCTCCTCGTTGTCGGAATCAGCTACAAACTGCACAGGCCGCTGATGGGCCACAACACAACCCACATTGTATGACAATAAACCACTAAAACTCAACAAACATATCCGAATGCACAACCCAATGATATTCTCTGAAACAGTCAAAATTAAAGAACCAGAATTAATTCTGATGACTTTTAAGAGAATCACAAGCACTGGGAGATGTCATAGGAATCCATAAGATTCAGGGAGGAAAAAACTCCCTGAATCTGGTTTAAAATCTCATCCTAAGCATATTCTAGGTAAGGTAGCCAAGAACAGTTGTTCAGATCAACTCCTCCATTTGCATGTTGGGGCAGCATATCTGTATATAGAAGCTTAGTTTAAGTAACCAGCTTTTGTGGTCGAACCACTGGCTGAAGGAGAAGAGTGGGGGGAGGAGAGTGCATGTGTATTAAAAGACATTCTGGCTTAGAATCCATTATGAGGAAGAAAGTCAGGCTCTTAGGTCTTCCCTTTTTCCAAGGGAAGACAGACAGTCTGGTGAGATTCTTGTAAACTGGCCAACAATAAAGAAATCTATTCCGCTCATTCTCAGAGCTGTTGTGGTTGCTTGAACTTGACAGGTTTTCTCCTGATACAAAATCTGGTATTCTAATTAAAAGAAATCCTAGAATCAGACATGTCCCAAACATGTATAACAGCACACACGGGGGCTCAAGCAGGGTTGAAATCCAGCAGGTTCTGACAGGTTCTGGAGAACCAGTAGCAGAAATTTTGAGTAGTTCGGAGAACCGGTAGCGGAAATTTTGAGTAGTTCGAAGAACCAGCAAATGCCATCTCTGGCTGGCCCCGGAGTAGGGTGGGAATGGAGATTTTGCAATATCTTTCCCCCAGGAGTGGGGAGGGAATGGGGATTTTGCAGTATCTTTCAGCTATTTTTTTTCCTCTATAGGTTTCATCACTTGCAAGGACCAAAACACAGGCAACAAAAGTTGAAAGAACTCTTTGAATTGGGCCCTGAAATTAAACTGAAAGCTTTGGCAAACATTAGCCATCCCAGAAGTAAGCATCCTCGGCCATATGTTTCCATTTATCCAGCCAGCACTGCCAATGTTCACAGTATGGAATTATAACTATAATTCGAGGTCAACAAGCTGCCTATCCTTGGTTTAAACCAAAAGCCAATTTCAGATATCTTGCTTCCAATTGGCTTTCTACTGTTGTCACTGATGGATGTTTGAGATAAATCTTGTCTCACTAGCATTTTATTGGGAGTTTTTAAAGTCTAAACAAAAGCCGTGACAATGCTCTCATTTCCCACTCTAGGTAGACAATAAATATCAGCACTGTTGTCAAGCAAACCTAACAACTGGGAAGAGAGAATAGAAGGAAGCAATTTTGTTTCATGTCTTACATGCCTCATCCGACAGGAAATAAAGCCTTCACCTTGACTGACAATCATTTAAAAAAGGAACATTCAAGTTCACTTAGAGGAATGTAACATGCATTCCGTGCTTTGTAGATGTCAGTAAATCACATGCAATTTTATTTATCCGATAAAATAAAATAAAATAAAAACTTAAGAGAATCCTGCAGTTTCTATGAACTTTCCAAAGGCGAGATACAGGCAAATGGCATCTTTGAGAGTTTTTGTTTGATTTGGTTTTGGGGAGACTCAGAATTTTCTTTTAATATGGTTCAGATAATAAAGTCTTTATATCATTACAGAGCTACCGTAGTCACTTATTTTTCAAGTTTTGAGTCGTTCTTAAGACAAAGCTCTTAGGGCAACATCTGCATGTTCAAAATGAAATATAAAAGTCTACTTAAATGCAATGCAAAGAGCACACAAACTGGGGTTTCAAGCTTAGCAAGACCTAAAATATCAGAACTCAGCATTTTAAACATCTGTACAAAGATTAAAACCAGCTTTAAGACACAACTACAAGGTTAAGATACAAGTGGACATGATGTATGATATGATAAGCTTCACATAAAAGCCTGACCCCAAAAGTACATTCCACAATAGGCCAGTTTATGATTACCTTTTTATTACCATCATCAAAACAGGAGCACTCCTGGCATTCTAGCTGATGGAACAAAAAGATTCATACAACATAGCATTCTTTATCTAGTGATAGAGATGGATCCATAAGAATCTTCAATTCCTAGCATGCTATTTGGAGACTATGCAATGCCTTCCAGGACCAGATAACTACTACTAAACTAACTCCTGCTCCCCCTACACCAATCTTTCCTATCTTGATGTCTTGCCTACAGATATGTGTTGACTTTAACCTCCATAACTTCTGGCCACGGTAGGAACCACGGGAATTAACTAAAATGCATGCATGTGAAGAGCATGTAAAAGGTGTAGGTATGACGAAGGACTTGTTTTCAAGAACATCATCTACCATTAAGGCTCTTTCAGTTATGGAATCCATAAAACAAAAAATAAAAACCACTATCTTTGAAGATCTGGGCATAAATCATTTGTTGGTAAATGATTAACTCTGAAAAAGTGCAACTCTTATTTAACACTTCCAGAAAATTATGGAAGGCAGACAACATGAAGGAAATTGACAAAACAATGCTGTGTTCTAACCCAGCTATAAAGTGAATCACTGCAGTTGTTAAGTGAATCATGTGGCTGCTAAGTGAATCCTGCCTTGACTTTGCTGGTCATAAGTGAGCTGGGAAGGTTGCAAATGGCAATAACGCGACCCCCGGACACTGCAATCATCATAAAGACACGCCAGTTGCCATATACCTGAATATTGATTATGTGACACAGGGATGCTGTGATGGTTGTAAGTGTGAGGATTGATAGTAAGTTGTTTTCTTCAATGACATTTTAACTTTGGTTGCTAAAAATGGTTGTAGGTCAAGGACTACTTGTACTAGAATGCACTTTAAAATCAATAAAAATCAGAAAATAGCATAGATGTAGAAAGAAGACCATTATTCTTAATACAGTACAAAACTAGAGATTCAATAATTGCTACTTTTTGTTAAAAAGAATCAGATTATATGAAACCCTTCTGTTTAGTTTTTGGAAAAAAGTGCCTCTACAGATCACAGTAAATAATACAGTGCTAGAAAAAGTAATAGTCTGAACAAGTTCTTGTAAACAAAAAACCTTATGGAATCTAGCAGACAAGAACATTATTAAAAATGAGTATGTTATAGGATCAGAATTGCTGGGATTTTGGTGGGGCATATAATAAAACCTCTTGCTTAGGATCTCCAGAATTAAAACAACATTAACAGGTGCCTATCCTGCAATCCAATTACTCTCTGCTTTCATTGTCCAGCTGCTTTTAGTTGTCTGATTTTTTTTCTAACTTTCTAATATTCAATTGGAATTTGATTTCCTATACAGTAATTTAAATATATTATTCCATGTCTAACAGTCTGGAATACTAAAGAACAAATCTTATTGTTCTAACCATCATTTCAGGTACTTAAAGAGCACTATACTATCACATCCCTTTCAGTTTTTCCTTCTGAATGCATAATAAATCAGTTTATTTATAAGACCTACTTTTTAGTCACCAAATCATTATCATCACCTCTATCTGAAAATGTTCCACTAACATTAAGCAAGAGGAACTCACTTCAGTCTGATTTCATTTGATTCATGCATTGGGTGCAAATTGATCTTTTAGGTACTCAATTTCCTCTCAAAAAGTATAAGTACCCCTGGGGAAAAACATGCTGCTATTTTAGAATTAAAAACTATTTATTTATTAGTTTTGTTAGTCCACCCAACTCCAACAATTCATTTCCCCAAAACTTCCAAGAAGAAAAGAATTAAAGAATTCAGAAAAGACTAAAGAATTCAGTGACACTGATGTATTATTATTATTATTGTGTACGGGGGGGGTGGATAGGAAACTGTTTGAGGTTTAACTCATACAAATAAAAATGTTCACTGAGCTTTTGTGTTACTGTTATTGTTTTACACACATGCACACCATTTATTTTATTCCCCCACAACCCACAAAGTTAACATTTGAAGAGAATACTTCAAATAAAACACATTCAGTTCCATATGAGAGATACCGACTGGAATTGGCTACCATCTCCCTCAGCAATCAAACAGGGAACAAAATGCTATCTTGCATGCATAGTGATGACATTATGGTTGCATCTTTCATGATTTTGTTTTCTTCTCCAACCCCTCCTTCTAATGACTCTTAGATAAACAAGCACATCATGTTAGGAATTTAACAAATTTACGTAGTCTCCAGATCCCTGGTGGAGTTTCAATGCATTGCTCAAGAATTCCGTGCAAGTCTCACAAACTCCGAATACTTGTGCTTACAACATAATTTAGGCACAACAACTCACTCTGAGGAATTGAATGCTTAATATGGTAGAGGGAAGTGAATAATCTTCCCTCTGGAGTACGAAATAAAATTTTGTTGCAATCGATGCTTAGCAGTTATGTAAACCCACAGAAGTATTTTCCTGGTATTTCTACAAGTTAAATAAAGAGTTGGGGCCCACAATAAATGATATGTGTACATGTACCTCATGCAGGAGGCTGTCTAGAACAAATAAGTAGGTATTGCAGAAGCTAAGCAACATATCATCCAAAATTAATCAGATAGCAAGTTCTTCATAACAAGAGTCATTACTGTTTCTCCATCTGGACTTCACTATCCTACATTCCACTAGAGAAAATAGGTTCACTGTATATCCTAAACAAATGTAAACTGGGATAGGGCTGTGGTCACCATGGCAAATACGGCATTCTGAACTGCAAGAAATAATATAGGTTCCTCATAAATCCTGGAATTTCTCAAATTCCATGCGGTCCTCAACACTGTGTCCACTGCACTAATCCAAGCATGAACCATTAGAAATCCAATTGTCAATCAACCGGCCATCTAACTCCATAAAATAACATTTCATCACAAGATGGGATTTTTTTTAGTGGCAAACGGGGATGGGGGGTGGGGTGTCCATGTTGCTGTACTACATTAGTAGCAGCAGCAATTATTACTATTACTATTTTGGGTTGCAAATTGGCACTGCCAATGCCATTGTTGAGGGAGTGACATCACTCAAATTGGCAACATTTTTGCTCTATGAAGCTGAAAGGACAGGTGCATTGTTTCCTACTTACTGACAAAACAAGTAGGGAATCTGACTTCTCCTTCTTAGAAATTTCCCATAAAATGTCAGCAGCATATTTGGGACTCCATATAGGGGTGGGGAATTTTTGGTGGGTGGGGGTGTGTCTGGGGATTGTCATGTGTGTTGGGCTTGGTCTCTGGGTGTTATGTGAATTTTGTTGTATGGGTAAACTGTGTATAATAAATGACAATAAACTTTATATATATATTCTAGGTTTCAGAAATCTGAGTATCCAAAAGTGAATTGCTCACTCTTTACAATAATAATTCAATCTTCCCATTTTAATACAAGGTTGCTATTATACTGAAATCCAAACTGTTCCATTTGAAATAAGGACATCATTCCTTCTTTAGCTATTCAGATTTTCATTAGATCATACAGTCAGGTAATCTTTCATTTAGTAACTGCCTCATTTAATGACGATGTATAATTAAAGCAGTGATGAAAAAGTAACTTTATTTTACCTTGTTTATTAAACTCGTTTCACTAGAGGCAATGCTAGACAACTTACAGATATTATTAAAATAAATAATAAATAAGGATGATCACCTTTATGACCAATCCTCACATCTGCAATCTTCACAAAATTGCAAAGGAAAGGAAAGCTGAGGTAAAGATTGTAAGTACAACTGCAGTTTCACTTAGTCACCATTTTACTTAATGACCAAAGTTCCAGGCCCAATTGTAGTTACTAAATGAGGATTACTTGTATATTAGAAGAGGAAATGCCAGAAGGTGATTTTGTCTTCTATTTACCAATCCTCTTTATCCTTGAACCTGGTAAGTATACTGTCAATTGATACCCCTCAACTGCTACTGAAGGAATAAAAGAGGAAGAACGTGTATTAGATGTTCATCTCCAATTTTCACCACAGCAGAGTTCATACAGTGCTTACCAAAGGGAGACCTACCAAAGCCCTGACATTACACTTGTTTATATTTAAGTATCCATCTGTTTATTTTCTCTGAGGAAAGTTGAACAAGGGCTTGTCAAGTCTAATAGAGATAACTATTGCATAAAGAAAACAGAAAGACCAGCAATATGGGTTTTATTTTCAGCGAGCTGCATCTATAAGGTTTTAAGAAGTATACATCAAAAGGTTTCCACCTCCCATAAGAATATGCAATAACTAGATATCTTTCAAGAAGGTAAATATATTCCTTGCATTTCCAATATGAAGAAACACACTGTTCAGATTCAGGATTCTTAGGGGCATCTGCCCCAGTACCGTTGTTTTCATCAGTCCTATGAGGGAAAAGGAGGGAAAATTATGGAAACCAAAGCACATCACATGTCTAGGCCCCATAAATTAAAACCAATAAAACAGCACAGGTAATCTCTAAACGCAGAATTGTAGAGATATAGTTTTCTCCAAGACAGCAAGTTAAGCTTACTCCACAAAAGAATTATAAAACACACTGAGTAACTGAGCTGCTATAGCAACAGAAGTACCACTTTGCATTGACTGCCTGACCTCAGGCATCTTTCTCAAAACCTTCCCTAGGTGCTTCAGTACAATGAACACAACAGCTCATCTTGCATTCTGCTGGAGGTAGACAAACACTAACGATTCAGAGAAGCCTTGATAGTGTTATAAATTAAGACTTTTAGGGTTTCTGACACAAGGAAAGAAAGAACAGGCTTACACCTTGAAGAAAAAAGTTCATTCACTGGTCACCCAACTTGTATGGCATAGATTCCTTCTGTAAAAGTTGCATTTCCTTTTTCGTTCCTATATAACATCTTGACAGTAAAGATTAAAAAGGAGATCAAATACCCTTTTAACTATAGTATGAGCAAACACAGAAAGCTATTTATGGCACACAAGCAAGACATCTGGATCATGCTGCTGAGCAGAAAGAAGGATGTCAGCCCGCTTTCTCAGATATTCAGTATAAAGTGCTCCTTGCTCTTTGCAACAGAATGTGATAAAGAGCAGATTACCAAATGGTTGCCCACATGCTGCCTATTATTGTAGCTCTGAAAAGCCCTGGAGATATTTGTAGCCTATCACTCAATAAAGGAATGTAAGTACAGCTTTATATTCTTGTGACAGCATTAAGAACCAAAAGGGACCCATTGGAAACAGCTATCAGAGAGGAAACAGTGCACATTATATGATGACCAGGCCTCCTCTGCCATTCAGAAGGTCAGTCCTTATTGTATTTCAGAATGAAAAGAATGTTACTAGTACAGCTCAAGATTACAGCTGGACATAAAGTCATACTATCTTAGCACATAACATTCTATGCTAGTAAAGAAATAAAGTGGGTCATCAACAGGCTATGAAGAAGACAATACCACCCCAAAAAAATAAGAAGTCCTAGAAGAAACCAGCATGTTGCATAAAGAACTCTCTCATAAACTGAAAGACAAAAAGAAAAAGAAAAGAAAGAAAGAAACGAGTATTAAAAAATGGAAAGAGGGACACATAGCTAAGGTAGAAAACCAGCATATAGTCTGAATTTGAGAAGATGAAGTCAGGAAAGCTAAGATGTGGAATGAACTAAGACTTGCAACACATGTCAGAAATAATAATAATAAAAAAAACAAGAACCTATACCTAGAAAGAAGCAAAGCTATTACTGGAAGTCAACATGAGTTTGTCAAAAACTTATCATGCCAGACAACCTTACTGCATTCTCTGACAAAGTGACTAAAATAGTGGACCAGCAAAATGCTATGGACCTAGTATATCTGGATTTCAATTAGGGATTTGACAAAGTAGAACACCACCTTACTCTTTGATAAGGTACAAAAGTGTTGAATAGATAGCATCATCACCAGATGGATTCATAACTGAGACAAAGAACAAACTTAAAAAGTATTGATATTATAGTCAATCTTAATAAAAGTAATTTTAACTTTTGAGAATCTTAAACGTGACCCCACCATCCTTTCTAACATTCAGGAATGCCTCTTTGATCAAGTTTGCATCTTTCCACAGTGGTAAAAATATGCTGCTTATTGCAAATGTGTTCTGCCTTTTTCTTGGACGAATGGCTAAGTAAATTATGGAATTGTGTTTCAATATCAAAAACAACTCTGTATTTTAAAAATAAATCTGATCCAGAATTCAGTTCTCACTGGAATTCATTCTTGGATTATAATTAAGACTTAATTACAATAACCTGTGGATTTATACTAAACCCTGTCTATAGTTTAACTTTATAAAAAATTTAATTTAATTAATTCAATTTATATGCCGCCCCTCTCCGAAGACTCAAGGCGGCATATAATTAGAATCCTTGACTTAATTTTAGAAAGTAATTTAGCCTGTGTTTAAAGCTTAACTAAACATTTTTAGTTGAAAGCTTAAAACTGGCTTTTAAATTCGCCTTTAATTAGTGATAAATGTCAAATGTCATAACTTATAAAATTCTAAACATATATTGAAAAATTATAACCTTTCTGATATTTTACCCCACATTTACTTACTTGTATTCTACTAACATATGTTACTCTGTTAATATCATGTTTCATGCTTTATATTCTTTTCTAAAATAATTAATTAAATATACTGTATAATACGTATATAATTGGTTGGTTGGCTGGCTGGCAGGCTGGCTGGCAGGCTGGCTGGCTAGCAGTCAGGCAGAAATGATAGATGATAGATGATAGACAGACAGACAGATGATAGAAATAATTTCAGAACATTTTTTAAAAGTTTACATCTTTCCTTTATTTTTCTGAACACATGATCACACTTCCAAGCAAAGCACTGTTTTCTTAGCCGTCCATTTTCTAAGAAAGGCTATGGTGTTTAAGTGAGGCCCAGAGGCATTATTCTAAATAAAAATGGTGCCAAAACTAATGCCTTGCTTTGTTTGGCATCCACTTCCCATTCCGTAAAAAAATAATAAATGAAATATTCTATTAAAAACTCAAGTAGAGCCAGGAGTAGAGCAATCGAAGCTCTATTGCAGTTGCATGAAAGGAAACCCCAACTGGGCGCCTGCCCAAGGCAATAATGATGACACTGGCTAATCCTTTCAACCTGGAAGCACCTTCTGACACAAGTGCATGCAATGACAAAAGAGATATCATTTTTTCTTTTCTCCCACTTGACACAAATCACCAAGTTCAGTTTGTCTGCAACAGGGATAAGGAGAAAGTTAATCCAGATTTACAGTTATATTTCTGCATAATCTATATTCGCTTGCAAAGGACTCTAACTCCCTTAAGATAAATTCTTTACTCTATTCATCTTTTATTATAAGAATCTATGACATATTATTTTATTTTTTGCTATGATCTAATTCTTATAAAATGCCTCTTTATTAACTGCTCCAGCTCTTTGTTGGAGGTAAGAACATTTTAATAGGTTCTTCTGAAGCATCAAATCCTCTCTGAATTAATTTGAAGAAAAAAAGACAATTCAAGAATAATTCACTGTCCTTCAGTATCTAAGCTAATAGGTTTGGTATTGGAAAAGGAATTTAAAGTAATATGTGATGATACATTGCTGTTATGAGTTCTTAACAAAGAACTTTTCAGAAGGATGCTTAGATTATGCAGAATTTAGTTAGATGTCTTTGACAGTTACCATGAAATACATAGTAAGACTTTAAAATAATTTCTAAATTCACAAATTGAACGGCTTGTGCATTTTTAGCTTACATGTTCTTGGTGTTAGAAAGCAATAAAATTCATTGTTTCTTCATTTTTAGGCAGCCTAAAGAAAACTACTGTGGATTTTATACTAACCCCATAAAGACAAATTATCTAATGAAAATAAACAATTCCAGACATTAGTTTTGTTAGGAACTTTAGAAAACCCTTCTACTTACATGATTTTTCAACACCAACCAGTTAGGATTGAAATAAGACATCAAACACAATGTAAATAACCACTGGAGAGATTAGTGATTAAGGCTTCTTGATGTTCAATATTTTTCTGTGTGCGCAACTTGTTCCTTCACGAATAGAAAAAAAACCTCCACTCCTCACACAATTAAAGTTCCTTAAAAAGTCAAGATAGTTTTTATATTAACGTTGTATCGATCCTTTTCTCACCTCCAACTACAGTTCATTTTATTGATTATCTTTTTTAAAAAAACTGTAAAAACAATATAATATCTTTTCCATCTAGTAACTTTTTGGTTATCTTTCACAAATAAGTTTTCAAAGCAAGATTCAAGCTTCTTTATAAAACCCAGTTGTGTACCTACCACAGGATTTCTTTCTTTTAGGTTCATCACAAGCGCCAGAAAACCTCACTCTACTGCAGGGGTCCCCAAACTTGGCAGCTTTAAGACTTGTGGACTTCAACTCCCAGAATTAGCTATTAGCATAGCTGGCTGGAGAATTCTGGGAGTTGAAGTCCACAAGTCTTAAAGCTGCCAAGTTTGAAGACCTCTGCACTAGTGCAAGGAAAGCTGTTCTCGTTAGTTTAACAGATTCTGAAAATCCTGCCACCTTCTTATCATCTAAAACATTTTGAAGCAAGAAGAGGTGCTGGCAACAGATGCTTTGGAACTGATCATATGGAATGCTTCTAAAGGTCTCAAATTTTATTCTGTAACTAATACCCACTTGGAGAAAGCAAGAAGATGTATAACATTTCCAACAATTTTATAATGGTCAGATAATTACTGTTTGTATTTGCCCTTGATATTATGCAACCCACTTTTGGATTTTCTGAGTTTTTGCATATCTTTCCTGATTTCAGAAAAAAAACACCCTGAATTTCTATGTCTCTGTAATACTAAAAGTGAATCAAACAGCTTGCAGTAACTAAAGATCAGTCTCTCACATTACTGTGGAATTGGGGCCTGTTCCTCAATGGTAAATTGCTTCAACACAGTAATATTTGAATTTTTCCAGAATGAACTGCTTCAGTGGTGGGTTTCAAAAAATTTTTACTACCGGTATATGAAATAATTCAGTGGGCTTTATATTTTGTTCTGAAATAAATGGTTATTTTAGGTGAGAGTAGACAGATAAACCATCTAAAACCACTAATACTCTGGGGCAGTGGTGGGATTCAAATTTTTTTACTACCGGTTCTGTGGGCGTGGCTTGGTGGGCGAGGCAGGGGAAGGATACTGTAAAATCTCCATTCCTATCCCACTCCAGGGGAAGATTACTGCAAAATCCCCATTTCCTCCGGATCAGCTGGGACTTGGGAGGCAGAGAATAGATGGGGGCGGGGCCAGTCAGAATTTTTACTACCGGTTCTCCGAACTACTCAAAATTTTCACTACCGGTTCTCCAGAACTAGACAGAACCTGCTGAAACCCACCTCTCAACTGTTTGTTTCCAGTCCTGACACATTTCTGTAGAATTTAGGACTACATCTATCCCATGGCTACTGCAAAACACTTTCTTCTTCATTCATTTTCTTAAACTTCTTCTTTCTTTGGGATCTTATTTTTGCTTTATAAACCGTATGTGCTTTAACATCAGGTGACAGAGAGATGGCCTGATATTCTCCCACAGTATTCTTTGATACAAAAGAGAATCCATGCTTCCTTTGAAGATGGTAAGTCATCCTGCAAAGCTACCCCAAACCATGACATCATCCCTTCAATGCTTGACGGCCAATATGCAGTTCTTATTGTGGAATGCAGTGTTTAGTTTCTGCCAAACATAGTGATACACATTTTTGACTTACTGGTCCATAAAAAAAAAGGATAGTCCAAGTACTTTTTGGAAAACTTGAGGCAGGCTATTGTCTATCGGAATTTTTATAAAATGTTTTCCTATTGGTGGATTCATGAACATTGATTTAGCCAACCTGAGAGGCTTGCAAATCCCTAATATTCTTTGTGACTTCCTGGATGGTTTTAATATGCAAAAAATATAACACAAGAATAGGCAAAAATTGTTCTATGTATGCAGGGTGAAAATTTACGTTTTTATTAGGCCAGTTGTATCAGAACGTAAAGTAAGCAATAAGATAAGTCTAAAAACAGGAAGATATCAGGCATAGATAAAATCACTTCAAATCTTAAAATCCCTAGGGGAAAAGGAATAGGAATTCTAACCACAATCTGGAATCAAATATATGAAACAGGTCATTTGCCAAAAGAATTTAAGCACTCAACTTTTTTTCCCATTGTTAAATAAACAGGAATTCGAAAATGGCCTGAATACAGAATCATTAGTCTTATCAGTCAGGCAGCAAAAATTGTATTAGAAGTCTTTTCTTAAGAAATTCAAGAAAACAGAACAATGTGATAAGCTTTAATGTGGCTTTATTAAAGATAGTAGTTCTAGGGGAAAATCCTCAGTCTGAAAAAATAATCAAGGGATATTTGGAAAAACAAAAAAGACCTGTTTTCATGCTTTGTCAATTACTCAGAAGCCTTTGATTCTATAAAACATGAAATAATGATCACAATCTTGAAGGGAATTGGAATGGATGGCTAAAGGTAATAGAATGATAGTGAATCTATTATTGAGAACAAATTTCTTTTAAGACTGAAGGAGCTTTTTCAAACATGTTTTCAATCAAAAAGAAAAATGCACTAGAATTATGTCCTTTCACTTCTCCTCTCCTTTTCTGTGTCTGTACTGAAGAAATATTTGATGAACTAAACACTATATACTTCTGGAATTAAAGATAGGTAGAGGAAAACAATTTAAGATATGTGGCTAATTCTGTGCTTCTGACAGAAAAAGAATAAAACCTAAACCTTCTAACTGAGAAAATAAAAAGAAGTGAAAAGTACAAGTTATATTGTAATACAAAAAAGAAACCAAGATGAATGTAGCTTCAAGAAAAAAAGACCCTCAGAAATATAATCAATAATGCCCTTCTGTAACAAGAAAAGTATTTTGTCCAGCTATTTAGTTTCACATGGAACATGGAAAAATATAGAGAAAATAGAAATTATCAGGAAAGTTTTTTAAACATGAAGTATATTCTGACCTCAAGAGAAATGGATTTAAAATTTAAGAATAACCAAATACCATATTTGAAATATAGTGAGAAACAGGTTGTGATCAATACCATATTTGGTCATCTCTCCTTTAAACTACAAAACATAAACATTACTAAAGGAGACTGAGGACAGACTGACAACTTTTTAAAATGTAGCTTTGAGGAAAGTCTTGAGAATTTCTTCAAGCCACAAAAGATCGATCCCAAAATCCTAGAGATGGCACAAGAAGAAAGATAGGTCATTGTTCTGCCTCAGCTACGGACCCCAAAGAATACAGCACACACAAAGTTTGTACAAAACTTAATTTACTAAAATAATTCAGTCTTTTTCAAAACAAAGGCTGTTAATAAACTTTTGTAACAGCCTACAAGAAACCAAAGATAAAGTAATCACAATCTAACTAAGGTTGGCAGAAAGCCCAGAAGCAATTTGCAGAGAATCCAGGCACGAAGGAGAATGAACTAAAGTTGTTCCCTACAAATTGCTTCAGTCGGCATTCCTCCTTAAATAGGCTAAGGGAGTGGCCAATTAGCCCCAAGCCTTACTCTTGAGGAGACCTCCTTCTGAGGACTCACTCCTGCCTTTTGGCCACTCTGCACGCCCGTGCATTGAGAAGAGGCTCCTCCTCTTCGTCCTCTTCACTTAAAGGAGCTTCTGGAAGTTCTGAAGGCCCTGGCTGAATCCCTGCCTCTGGCACCACATCTTCTCCAGCCTCCTCATTGTCCGACTCAAGTGCCAGCTGCACAGGCTGCTGGCGCAACACCACACCAGCCTGTCAGAGTCAGCTACAATCCACACAGGCCGCTGACGGGCCACAACAGTCATAAAGACCATCAAATCAAACAAAGCTGAGAGAAATGGGTCATATACTAAGTTAAGACTCTATACAAAGAACCCTGCTAGAAGGATCAGCAGATGAAAAAAAGAATTAAGAAATAATAAATAAGATACTTGGAATAGCAATACACATATAGGTAATCCTCGCTTACCTATCTCCAGTTCAGTATCCATTCAAACTTACGACAGCACTGAAAAATGAGACTTACAACTGGTCCTTCAAGTTGCAGACATCGCAGCATCTCCACGGTCATCAGATAATGATTCTACTGCTTGGCAACCAGCACACATTTAATGATAGTTGCAGTCACATGATCATCATTTACATTATTCACAGTCAGCTTCTGACAAGCAAAATCAACGGGAAAACCCGCAAGAAATTGCAAGTTGCAGTAACATGATGTCATTCTTGGCGATATATGGTAATTTGCTTAACTACTATAGCCAGAACCCACATAACCTGTCAGTGTCTCATGATGTCACACATAACTACATCACTCAGCAACAGACTTGTCAGTCCTAATAGACAATTGGTAAATGAGGACTATAGGTAGTCCTCAATTACCAACCACTTGTTCATTAAGCAGACTTTGACAACATCATTCATTCATTCACTTATTTATTTTCCAATAGCCATAAGCACTTAGCCTTATATACTGCTTGATAGCAGGGTGGATAAAAATCGATGATTTTTTTTTTAAAAAAATCTGATTTTTAAAAATTTATTTATTTTTATTTATTTATTTATTTAAATTTTTATACCGCCCTTCTCCTTGCGGACTCAGGGCAGTGAACAGCCAACTAAAAAGCATTTATATGCAAAAATTAAGACAAATTTTAAAATAATTTAAATAAGAATAAGAATCATTAAATCATTTTTTTTTCATTTTTATCAAATTTATTTTAATAAAATGCTTTTGGAGTAAAAATGTATCTAAAGATAGTTTTCTATTTAAGATACATTAATAATTTAGTTTATTCAGCATAAAACGGAGCTTAGTTATGTAGCATGAGGCTGTATATTCTGCAATAGTGGGACTGTTGGTGAGTCAGCAACAGATCAGAGGAGGAGTCGCTGCAGGACAGAGGTGAGTTGCTCTTTAAAAATTATGATTTAAATCGAGTCGATTAAAATCAAGCCTTTTTACTAGTGATTTAAAGGAGCCTGAGTGGCGCAGCAGGCTAATGCCTCCTATTAAGGCAGCATTTAACATCCAGCTGCCTGCAATTACTGCGAGTTCTAATCTCACCAGGCTCAAGGTTGACTCAGCCTTCCATCCTTTCTAAGGTGGGTAAAATGAGGACCCGGTTTGTGGGGGCAATAAGCTGACTTTGTATAAATATACAAAAGTATGAAGGCTATTGCTTAACGCATTGTAAGCCGCCCTGAGTCTCCGGAGAAGGGCGGCATATAAAAATAAATTTTAAAAAATTTTTAAAAATCGACTCGATTTAAATCATAAGGCTTGATTTAAATCAACTTGATTTAAATCAAATCCACCCCACTTCACAGCCCTCTCTAAGTGGTTTACAGAGTCAGCATATTGCCCCCAACCATCTGGGTCCTCATTTTACCAACCTCAGAAGGATGGAAGGCTGAGTCAACCTTGAGCTGGTCAGGATCGAACTCCTGGTAGTGGGCAGACATCCAATTCCCATCAGCTATACCCTTCCACACTTTACATAAAACAAACCGGGCAGTGTCTGTACAAAATAATACAGAAATGTTATTTCTGAGATCAAGACTGGCAACAATTAAAAGAACATTCTGTAACCTAGCCATTCTAACGGGAACAAAGAACTTCAAAACTAAAATTGAACTATGAAGTTGCCAGACTGTAATATATCAAAATGTCTAATTCTGTGGCTTATTTAGTCTACCAAAGCCAAAATGTCTCATTTGTTACCAGCAACCTAGTAGTTAACCTAAATAAAAGGTTGTTTAGTGTATTACAATGTTAAAGGTAATTTTACTTCTAAAAGATGTTCTCTGCATGTCCAGAGAAGACATAAGAAGGGCCACCTCTAGATCTAAGTTAATTGCCTAAAGTTATGTTTGTTGAAATGAATTAGTTATGAAAGTTATGAAATCCTAACTTGTGACTGTAAACCAACATAACCTTCCAAATATCTACTAGGATGTTTGGAACCCAATGAAACAAAATACTGTATATAAAGTACCACATTAAATATTGGGATAGAAGGAAATCTCAGAAGTTCAACATTTTGAACCTACCCCTTGACTTCAATACTGCAGACTTGGTTAGGTAATTTAGAAGACGTTAGCACTCCAGTCACGTTGTACAAACCTTAAAAGGCATTTCTTCCTCACTTCAGTTTTAGTTAATGGAAAAAGCAGTATTAACAAGCTGCTATAACTAGATCTTTATCAGGAGGGAGATTGAAAAAGAGAAGGAGGGAGGGAAGGAAATAGAAAAGGAACTTAACTACATTCTCTATGGTAAATTTAGATAAAAGAGTTTTCTCATTATTAGCAGGAAATGTCAGATTTGGTTCATAAATACTAAAAAAAAATGTCCTCCGGTAGCAAGACATGTGCTATTTATTATGTACAGAATTATCCTTTTTGCACGTCTTCCCAGAAATCTTGGTACATTTCCTGAAACACTATTATTTTTTGTTTTAAAAAATGTATAGGCTTTTAAACAGCTGTATATATTTGTTCCATATGAACCTGTATCTACTGAATTAAAAGCCAATACCAACAAAGAACAAGTAGTTGTCAGGTTACAACGGCAATTGAGACCTGGATTGACATTGCTAAGAGAAGTGATCATAAACCGTGACATCACATGACTGCATTACTTAACGATAGCAATTTAATTTATTGTCTATGTGTATTTATTGTCTGTGTAGTATGGCTGTAGAATTATTATTTATCTTTCTTATCTTCTTTACTCCTTTACTTTACTTCTTTACTTCTTCTTTACTTCTTTACTTTACTTCTTTATTATTATGATTATCATTATTCTGTTACTTTACATGTACATTGAGAACTTCTGCACTGAAGACAAATTGGGAGGGGGGCAGAGGTCCACCTAACGTGTGGGGTGCCTCAGGGGTCAGTTCTCTCCCCCCTACTCTTCAACATCTATATGAAGCCACTGGGTGAGATCATTCGTAGTTTCGGGGTGAGGTATCATCAATATGCTAATGATACTCAGTTGTACATCTCTACCCGGACCATCCCGGGGATGCCCTTTCCGTGATGTCCCGATGCCTGGAGGTGGTGCGGGCCTGGATGGGTAGAAACAGGCTTGAACTCAACCCCTCCAAGACTGAGTGGCTGTGGATGCTGGCACCTCGTGTTCTAGAGGTCCCATCTCTTTTGATGGGGGGGGGGAGGTTCTTGCTCCCATTGAAAGGGCTCACTACTTGGGTGTCCTCCTGGATTCCCAGCTGTCTCTGGAAGATCATCTGACAGCCATGACCAGGGGGGCTTTCGCACAGGTTCGCCTGGTGCGCCAGTTGCGCCCTTTCCTGGACCGAGATGCCCTTCGCACAGTCACTCATGCCCTGGTTACTTTTCGTTTGGATTACTGCAACTCTCTCTACATGGGGCTGCCCTTGAGGTGCACCCGAAGGCTCCAGCTGGTCCAGAATGCAGCCACGCGGGTTGTTACGGGAGCTCCCCATTACTCCCATGTAACACCTCTCCTGCGCGAGCTGCACTGGTTACCGGTGGTCCTCCGGATCCGCTTCAAGGTGCTGATACTCACCTATAAAGCCCTTCATGGCTTAGGTCCAGGGTACTTTCAGGACCATCTGCTGCCTGCCTCCCTCCCACCATCCTGTCCGCTCACATAGGGCTGCCCTCCTAAGGGTACCGTCAGCCAGACAATATCGGCTGGCGACGTCCAGGGGTAGGGCCTTCTCTGTGGGTCCTCCTACCCTCTGGAATGAGGGTACCCACCGAGCTCCGGACGGCACCTGATCTCCGCTCCTACCATCGGGGCCTAAAGACTTGGCTATATCAACAAATGGGCTGAGTTCTGATTCTGGGGTTTTATTATTTATTATTTTGATTTTAATTGGTTTTAATTAGACTCTTCTTTTATCATTGTATGTTTCTAGCTTGTGTTTGCCGCCCTGAGTCCTTTGGGAGAAGGGCGGCATATAATTTTGTGTTAAATAAAAATAAATAAATAAATAAATAAATAAATTCCTTGTGTGTCTAATTACACTTGACCAAATAAAGCATTTGGTTCAATTCAACTGAATTCAATCCGAGCCAGTCACAATTGTCATCATAACCACAAGACATGTGAATGGTTAAGCAGGAAGAGGCAGAAGTCCCAGGTAAGGAGTGTGGGGTGCTGTGGGGGAGGCCGGGGGAGGATCTAGAAGGGCCAGTGCAGGCTGCATGTAAGTAAGGCCTGGGGAGACCAACAACAGCTGTGGGTGGGATGCGGGTGTACTATGGATGACACATAAAGTGGAAGTGACTTATTAGAATGGCTTGTGACCTTCCCTGCGGCTTCCCCGTTGTTTTTGTTTGTGGGGAACCCAGCAGGGAATGGCAATCACATCATAGCTTCCTGGAACATCATAGTTGCATGCCAGGCACCCAAGCACCTCAATCATATTCACATGGCCAGAGAGATGCTGCAATGTCCAGAACTTTGAGGATCAGTCATACATCCATTTTTTCAGCTCTATCGTAACTTTGAATGGTCACTGAATGAATGGATATAAGTTGAGGGCTATCTGTGACTGTCAATTTGCATCTCTGTAAAAGATATTCATGAAAATAACTGCCTCTCTCTGCCTAATTAAAGGCTCATCGTTCCAACTAGGAGCTGAGAAAACATTTCCAAGTTAAAGACAGCATTTGAGGGTTACTAGCTCTTTGCTAAAAATTAAGGCTATAGACCACTGCTCAAAAAACCAATTCAAAATATTCAAAGTAAGAATTCCCATAAACTACTTTTAAAAAGTTTTGGATTTAAAATAGAAAAGACATCTACTAGAAAGAAAATGAGAAAAGAAAATGAGTTCTCTCATTTTCATAAGCACAAAGAATACAGAAATATAAGCACTGAAATTGTCCAATATCCTAAGACTGGCATGGTCAAAAAGACACCTACAGTGCAATGCCATTTGTCAAGATGGCCATCCGTGCCCATCCTAGATTTCTCTGTTTACTGTCCTCCCGTTGTGAGACATGGCAGATGGGAAAACAGAATGATTTTGGCTTCTTGACATCTTGCAAATACACAGAGACAAAAAGACAGAGAAGGTATTGATATGGTGGAGAAGAAGAATGATGTCCAGATATTGTGAATTCCAAATGTTTAAGCTTAAAATGTTTTCAGTACATTCAGAACACTGCAAATAAAATCTTCAAGTATTGAAATAAGATTCTTTAAATTTTAAACATTTTGCATGTCTTGGCAAGACCCAGGAAAAAAGATCACACCTGTTCTAGCCCTTTACACCTGATCTTCCTTCCTTCTGCGTCTTTTTCTCTTTCTTTGGTCTTCCTTCAACTTTCTCTGAATGTTTTTTCCAAAAAAAAAAAGCTGCAAAAGCAAGGAAATCTTTATAAACAAAATTTAGGAGAAAATCAAGTTGTTTGGGGTTATAAAAGCCAGAAGTGTCTCACTCCTGTTCCAAACGGAGAAGAATCACTGAGTGAGATTATCTGGAACAGCAAGTGGGATGCTTTTACAATAGGCAGGAAGAGAAGAAAGGGAAACAGGTTCAAACTCATACTCATGATGGTACCACTCAAGTGCTGGACTCTTCCTATAATAATTGTGATTTAGAACACACGGTGAGGCATCAAAGGAACAAAGCACCAAAGAAACATTGTTTCATCTCCTATCTTCCCCAAACTCGCCACAGGCTCCGAGAAGAAAGCTGGATCAAAAATGATACACCTTACCTGGTACCAGCATTTCATTCAGGGCAGGTCAAGAGTAATTCCCACCATATCAAAAATAACTATTGGTCTTGGATGATCAGATTTTGAGAGCTACTCACCAGCCATGGAATCAGGAGGTCAGTGAGGTATACAAATGCTGCTCCCAGAGTGAAGCCAACAGCTACAGGGAGGAAAGCCAAGGCTCCAAACTTCCCAGAGTCCTCAGCTAGCTCAATTGCAGGTTCAAGAAGGGACCAGTAAGAAGCAGCCAGCATAACCTAAACAACAGAAGACAGTAGGCTATTCAAGTCACAATTAAAGGAACCTTATGCTCATTCCCTGAGAACCCAATGAAAGAAAGTTGCTGTTAATATCCACTTCCATTTACCAAACAGAGAGGGAGGAACCGGTGTGGATTTATATACAACATATTGTTCCTTGATTTTTTTTAAAAAAAAGTTAAGCAGAGTCTAAATATTTCAAATTAAAAGTCAGCAACTTGTCACCTAGGAATCATAGAACCACAGGGCTAGAAGAGGCCATTCAGCCTAATCTCATATTTAGTAATCTCATATTCGGTATATGTGGCTTCCAAAGAAAATCTAAAAGCTCTTTACCAAATGGTTGTTTTATTATGGAATATAAAAGGCTTGTTTTAACCACTGCTTTTTCACTATGGCTCTGATCAGTCCAATTTGA
Organism: Ptyas mucosa; assembly: GCA_012654045.1. Classification (NCBI taxonomy): domain Eukaryota; kingdom Metazoa; phylum Chordata; class Lepidosauria; order Squamata; family Colubridae; genus Ptyas; species Ptyas mucosa. The sequence continues at coordinate 11,610,911 of WNWU01000020.1, forward strand.
GCAGATCGGTGAAAGATTTTTCAGCTATCCCTTGAGAATGCACAGCAGCTTTGGCAATTTTCAATCCAACTATTATTCCTCCTTAATTCCTATATTTTATCACAAGTTGTTGGTTTTGGGTTTTTTTTTTTTTACTAAATCAATTTTTGCTTAAAACCAATGCAGCAGATATTTTCCAAAAAGCACACCAGGGCTAAATCTTAATATATCATGATAATGATTGTTAGGACTTGAAGAACTATTAGCTATATTTATTTCTGCCTTCAGAGAATGTTAGTTTATCGTTTATTCAATTATCTTAAATTTTCTTGATCGCTGGTTTGTTAAATAAAATAATTATCAATTTTTTAAAATCCATCCCGGATTCCCTCCCCACAAGAGCTTTACTGAGGTATTTTAATTGACTGGATTTCCCCCCACTGGTATTCTATATGTGCTGCCTTCTGTTTACAATGTAAGCATATGTTTAACATTTGTATTAAACTGTGTATAATCATATTGCATATTACTGTGGAATTTATGTGAACAATCAAGTCTTTTTGATTCTTAGTGACTACGTAAATAGATTTTCTCCATGACCTGTCCCTAATGATGCATCCATTGCCACTGTAACTGGGTCCATTCACATATGCTGCTGGTCATCTTCTTCTCATTCCTTTCAGTTTTCCCTTCATTAGAGCCTTCTCCAGAGAGCTGATCTTTACTTTACTTTACTTTATTTTTATTAGACTTCTATACTGCCCTTCTCCCGAAGGACTCAGGGCGGAGTACAGCCATATTAAAACACATAAAAATTACAAAATTTAAAAACCATGAAAATCAAATATACAAAAATTTGGCCCACCAATTAAAAACTAACATACACCCATTAAAATTCATACTCATATTAGGCCAGCCCTGCTTGATGAAACAAGAGGGACTTCAGGGTACGGCGAAAGGTGCGCAGGTCAGGGATCATACGCACATCTAGGGGCAGCTCATTCCAGAGGGCTGGTGCCCCCACAGAGAAGGTTCTCCCCCTGGGCGTCGCCAGTCGACATTGTTTGGCCGATGGCATCCTGAGGAGTCCCTCTCTGTGGGAGCGTATTGGCCGGTGGGAGGCTGGTGGGAGGCTGTCGATGGCAGAAGGCAGTCTCATATATACCCTGGTTCGCTTATGTCCAAACTAGGCTAATTTGACCCTTGTCATTTGTGCCTCAAATGAGAACTCTGGGTTGATTTGTTCAGTGATCTATCAATTTCTTTTCATGGCTGTCCACAATATTCTCAAGAGTCTTTTCTAACACCAAAATTCAAAAGTGTTAACTGTTTTCCTATCCTACTTAAGTCCAACTTTCCCTTCCCTACAGCATTACAAGGAATACTGTAGTTTCACCATTCTGATATTTGTAGGTATAGATGCATCCTGATATCTTAATATCTTTTCCAAGGCCTTTGTGGCTGATCTATCAAGTGCTAATTTATGACAGGGATGGACTGGACTGGACTGGACTGGACTGGACTGGACTGGACTGGACTGGACTGGACTAGACTAGACTAGACTAGACTAGACTAGACTAGACTAGACTAGACTAGACTAGACTAGACTAGACTAAAATAATACTTCATCTGGCCAAGTATGATTAGTCACACAAGGAATTTGTCTCTGATGCAGAAGCTCTCAGTGTACATGCAAAACAACAGAGAAATAATAATTGTAATAATTATACCAATAAGAGAGTGTTAGAGGAGATGAGAAGGATAATAATATTACAGCCATACAATATGGGTGAAAATACTTAGACATAAGGCAGTACCATAGGATTAGGTGTTCAACAGAATGATAGCATGAGAGAAAAAACTGTCCCTATATCTAATTGTTTTGGCATGTAATGCCCAAGAGGAGGAATTGAAAGTGTTTATGTCCAGGATGTGAGGGATCTGTAGTTATTTTCTCAGCCCTCCTTCTGACCCACGCAATAGACAGGTCTTCTATGGAAGGCAGATTGGTTGCAATTGTTTTTTCCGAAGTCCTAACTATTGATTGGAGTCTGTACCTATCCTGTTTAGCTGCTGTGCCAAACCAGACAGTTACAGAAGTACAAAAGACAGTTTCAGTAATTCCTGTGTAGAACTGTATCAACAGCTCCTAGAGAAGTCTGAACTTCTTAAGTTGATGGAGGAAGAACATTCTTTGTTGTGCTTTTTTGATAATGGTTCTAATGTTGGGTGTCCATTTCAAATCCTGGAAGATTATAGAACCATGATGGTGAAACTATGGCACGTGTGCCAGACATGGCATGCAGCACCCTCTCTGATGGCACATGAGCCATCGCCCCAGTTCAGCTCCGCTGCGCATGCGTGTGTGCCTCCCGCCAGCCAGCTGGTCTTCGGGTCTCTGCTGCGTGTGTGCGGGGGGGGCAGGATGCATGTAGGGGGTGCGAGTGCATGCAGGGGGTGGGAGGCATGCAGGGGGGGGCAGGGCACATGCGGAGGGGGATTTGGGGAGGCGCTTTGGGTACTCGGTCCAGAAAAGGTTATCCATCACTGTTATACAACCCCAAAACTTAAACGATTCTACTGTTGATATTGTGCTGTCGGATATAGTACAATATAGAAGGGCTCCTCCTACAATCCACTCTCATCTCTACAGTTTTAAGCATGTTCAGCTCCAGATTGTTCCAGATTTCTTAACTGGTTGTTCCTTTATGCCTGATGATTGATCCTGAAAGACAGAAGCAGTCTACTATTCTGATATCTCCACCGCCGATTCTAAAACTGGTTGTCATACCTGCTGCCACTAATTTAACTTAGTCCCATTTTTCATTGTGCTCCTTCACTTTTATTACTAGAGCTTGCAGATTCTTTGCATTTTGGCTAACAGGGTAGTGCCATTAACATAGCACAGATTATTGATGTTTCTTCCTCCAATTTTAAAACAGTGCATATTCTATCTGTACTGTGGCTTCCTGGTCTGCATGTAAATTTCCTGTGAGGACAATAAGATGTTCTGGGATTCTCATTTTTCTGAGCACAATCCACAACTTGATGCGATCAACAGAATCCCAGGCATATCTATAATCAATGAAGCACATCTTGACTTCTTTTTGGTATTTTTGGCTTTTGTAATTATCCAGGGTACATCAGCCTACCTCTGCCCTCCCACACTCCCCTTCTAGCCTTTTCCTAATCCAGCTAAACAGTAGGCGTCAAAGTATAAAATAGGATGATATTTTTTTACATCAAAGATGCTATAATAGATTTTTCTGAGTTCCAAATATAATTATTTACTCAAATGACAGCAGCATAATATTCATATGGAACGTTTATTTTCTATTTCTATGAGAACACTTTATGGATTAAGCTCAACTCTTAAGAAACCTTTTTTTCAGTCAGAAGTGCAGCAACTAGCATGAAAAATCTGGCAGACTTATTCCATTGAGCAGTAATAACATCAAAATAACTTTTACAGATCAGACACTGGGGACTACACCAATAGTCTACTTGTAACAAGAATAGCTTTAAATTGACTATGCTGATAAAGAGAAGTAGCCAACCGTGCTCTCCTTTAAAGAAATAATTTTTAAAGGAATTGGGTGCTTTAAGTCTTTTCTGCCCTTAACCACTTAATTTCAAATTGTCCCAGCCTCTCTTTAAAGATCTACAATATGCCTTTTACATGTTTTATTCACTGTGTAGTAAACACTGGAAGGCTAATAATAAACATAAACAAGTTTCTCTCATTGACCATTTGCCTAAACTACTCATCTTCAGCTCATGATTTAAGATCCAGAACTAGGGACCACAGAAACCCTATCAAACTTTTCCCTACATCCATTTGTTCTTTAAAAAATGGGGAACATGACATGGTGAGAATCGGAAGGCAAAACAATAATAGGCAAATAAAATAAAATGAGAATCCTAAATGAGCCTTGATGTTAAAGACCTAAGAACAGTGAAGATTAGTAATATAGCAGGCCTGGGTCCTTTTTAGTGCTCTGATCAAAGATCAAAGGACAGCAATAAAGTTTACTAAGGGCCAGGATCAAATTAATCAAACTTACTTAGCAAGGAAGCCATGAACAAGGGATCAAGTCTACTGGAAAATACAATCCATAGCCTGAATCAAGTGAAGCCCAAAGTAGCTCAGCTGTGGACTAGATGAAAAAAAATTAGGGCCCAACTGTTGGGTTTGGTTTTTTTTTTTTTTGAGAATTAATACTGGGTTTCTCTCTATTCAACAGAAATATGCACAGCTATGTAAGCAAGAGTTGCCATTAAAATCAAAATAATGCAAGGGCTTGTGGACAATAAACCATAGAGCTATTGTGAACAATATCCTGAATTGTGAAGGTATACAAATAATGCACTTGAAGTTTCTCATCATTAAAATCAGCAGCCAAACTCATGAAATTTATTTTTCTTTATCTCCACCACCCCAATTTGAACATGAAAGAAAACATCTCATTTACATTGATAAAACGAACAGATAAAAATAATGCTAAGATGATTTTAAATTGCAAATGTAATCTCATTATTTGCTGGGTTCTGTTCTGACAGGAAACAATGTAAATAGCAAATCATGAATGCAAATAACAAAACCACAAATAACGAGATCTTCAGAAGGTAAGAACTGTGGGGTGAGCTTATGGCTACCCTTTCTCTCCCAATGCATATGTATTTGCTCTCCTTCTCTTTGTTCAACTGTAGCTCTTCTCACTGGTCAATCTGGTTGAAAGGTTATATGTGGCTTCCTTGTACTTCCTTGGTTTTTTTTCCTTTGGAACTTGCTCATTTGGTGGTAGAGGAAGTTATCCTGCTTCTACCACATGCAGAAGTTTCCACTCCACATAATTTTTCATTATCTTGGTGAATGGTTCTCTCCATTATAGCCACCAGATGCTAATATTGCCTGCAGATCTTTCGCAACACCTTCTGATCACTATAAGCAATCAGACAGCCACCTGTGAGTCCAATGGAGAGGCTCCTCCAATGAGATATGACAGACATGAGTCACATGGCATGAGAACAGTACCCAGCCTTTAGGCTTCACCTAAAGCACAGGAGTCAAACTCGTGGCCCGCAGGCCAGATGCATCATGCACTGGCCACGCCTATCCCCAGTTTAGTAAAGGGGGGAGTCGCGATACATCATGTGACGTGAAGCCACGAGTTTGACACCCCTGACCTAGAGACAAAGGAAAGCTGTCCCAGAACCTTCTTCTCATAAATACAGCTTCCACATTCTAAGCCCAAACATCAATATTATTTTACTTTGCCTACTACTAATTCATGATATAGCCCCCACATATATACACTGAAGTTGTATACGGATAATTCTCAACTTATGACCACAATTTTTTTTTTTGTTATAAAAGTTTTTATTGGTTAAAAAATAAACAATATTATCGCTTACAATATGTAGAATTTTCATTATCCTTTTACAAAGATAATATATAATTACTTTTTTTCACATACAGCAGATCTTCCCTTGTTAAAATTACAAATTTAGCAACCGGATTTATATAAAAATATCAATTCAATATCCAGAGTAATATTAAAGTTTACAAAAATAAGAGATATCATAAAAGGCACAAAATAATATATTCCTCTCACTTCATCATTTCTTAGTTCTAGATCTCAAGGTTCTGGCCTTAGCACCCCCTTCCTCCTGGACCACCACGGCCTTGCCCGCCCCTGCTCCTTGATCATCTAGTACCTCCCCTTCCTCGGTTCCTGTATCTTCACCCTCTAGGAGGGTCTTATGTTGCTCCAGATAGGCCTGAGCCTCCATCACACTATTAATTTTCTTCCTACTGCCCTCCCAGAAAATCATCAAACCTTCCGGCATCAGCCACCTGAAGCCTATTCCCTTAAGGTACAATTTACTTGATAAAAAATAATAATTTCTTCTTAATTCTCGTACCTGTCTAGGGATCTGCCTCAAAATGGTGACCTCCTTGCCCCTGTATATCAGCGCCCCCGATCTTTGAGTTCTCAGTATTTCATCTCTCGTTTCCCTTCTCACAAATTTAATGTGGACCTCTCTTGGGACACTATGTAAAATTGCATATTGTGAATTTACTCTATAAACTAGATCCATGTCCCATCTCATAAAATCCAAACCTCTTTCAATAAATTCGCCCAACAATTTAACCATCACTTCTCGCAGATCTTCCTGGTCCACTTCTTCCACATTTTGAAACCTGAGAAAATAAGACATTCTATCCAGCTGCGAAGTTAAAATTACATTTCCTCTCATTTCTTCCCTCTTCTGGATTGCCCGCACCTCCCCCTCCAAACCTCCCACCTTTTTCTTGTTGTCCTCAACCTCCTGTTGAACAGCACTTAAATCTTTTTTCATAACTACCATTTCAGATTTTATTTCCAATTGCCCTTTTTGCAAGATATCAAGCTTATCAAGTTTCTCATCCAATTTTGCCAATTTCTGCAAAATGTTTTCAATGTCAGCTGCGGCTGGTCTTTGTCCTTTAGCCATCTTACAATAATAAAGAATGAGAGGTCCTCAGGTAGGCACAAGCATCCAGAAGGAGAAGGTTCTCTTAAAAATCAGCTCTATTTCCTCACGATCCACCAGAGGGCGCTCACAGGAGCAACGAGTCCGGCTTGTAGAGTAGGTCAAACAGGAAACCAGCGGTGGGTGATGTCATCAATTATATACAAAGAAGCAGGAAATCAAGCTCCAGCCATGTTTCTCCAGAAGGACAGAGGGCTCCAGCCTCCCTTCCCAAATTCTGCCTCCACCATTCTCCACAGAAAATCAGTAAAGTAAGAGGTCTCCTTATTTTTTCTCGCTCTTTCTTCTCAACTACGGCGCCCTTCCCAGCTGCAAGGGGGGGGAGAAACTTCAACCCCCCCCTCTCACCCACAGGACGCCTCGTTGCTTCGCCAGTCAAAGTCTCTCCTTTTCTAATTATTCTCCGGCCTGCATCTCTTCCTCTTCCGATCGCCTCTTTACCTGCTGCCTTAATTTCGATATACACCGGGTCCTACAGGCACATAGGCACGTAACGGCCTTGGAATGGCCGCTGCGTGCTGCCCACACTCGCTGGAGCCTCGGGCGCGCCAGCATTGGCCGCCCAGCCCCTGGAATTGAGGCAGGGGACCCCTGGCGAGCCGCCCTTAACGGCGGGTACCCCCAAACCAGGGCACCCAGCCCCGAGGGGCCTCCAAGCGGGGGGGGATTCAGACGCTGGGGCAGAGAACCCAAACAACGTCTGCTGCCATCTGGAGCCGGAAGTCATCCAACTTATGACCACAATTGAGCCCAAAGTTTCTGCTGCTAAGCAAGATAGTTGTTGATTTGAGTTTTGCCTCATTTTATGGTCTTTCTTTCACGTAACGGTTGTTAAGTGAATCACTGCAGTTGTTAAATTAGTAACACAGTTGTAAAGTGAATCTGGCTTCCCCATTGATTTTGCTTGTCAGGAGGTCACAAAAAGTGATCACATGACCCCAGGACTCTGCCACCATCACAAATATGAACCAGTTGCCAAGCATCTAAATTTTGATCACGTGACCATGGGGATGCTGCAACAGTTGTTAAGTGTGAAAAACAATCATAAATCACTTTTCTTCAGTGCTGTTGTAACTTCCGACGATCATTAAACGAATGGTTGCAAGTCAAGGACTATCTGTACAGCAATATGCCACCTTAACTGAAGTGAAATAATTTAAAAAAAGGAAAAAGTAATGAGCTTTCTTGAAGGAAAAAATCCTGCTGTCAACAGGCACTTTTGCATAAAAGGACTTCTGCTTTTATGAAATGCTAACCACTTAAAGTATAAAATGCAAAGAGTAAGAAGAAATAGGAAAGTATTTCCTCTAAGTCGGGATCAAATAAAAGTTCCAAGATTATAACATTAGGAGAGTGATAGGCCTCAATCTCCTGCTTAGGATCAACCCAGCACCATTTGATGGCAACTTTGAGAAATCGAATGCTAGATTAAGATGGGCTTTGGCCTGATCTACCTGGGCTATTCTTGGATTACTGTGGCACATTCTACATCTGGCTGCCCTTGAAAAGTATGTGGAAGCTTCAGTTGGTATAAAATGCAATGGCGCAAGCAGATATAAACAACCTGTGCTCCCTAAGCTGCACTATTGCCAGGCTGCTTCCAGATCCAATTCAAGGTGCTGGTTTTGATGCTGAAAGCCCTACATGCCACAGGGCCAGGTTTCTGAGGAGCTGCCTCTTCCCAATTACATCTTCTCATCAGGTTCAGCAGGAGGGACATATTGTGTGTCCTATCAGCAAAGGAATTTTATTTGGCAGGACCCAAGATGACAGCCTTTTGTGTCATGGTACCCACCCTTTGGATCATTCCCCATGCAGTCAGATCGGCCTTCACAATGTGTTTGTGCCCTCAGAATGTGTTTGTGTTTTATCCCATGAAAGTGGGACCCCTGTAAATGGTTTGATGGGAGGACTGCGCTCTTTCTTTTTGTTATCATAATCTTTAACTGTTTTTATTTTATTTTTAATGGCTAATTATATGCATTGCTAATTTTTATTTAATTTTTATTTTAATTGCGCATACTGCTCAGAGTTACATACAAGGGACAAGGGAGGATATATAAATTCAATAAACAAATAAATAAAATAAACTTTTCCTCGAGCAACAATGAACTCTGTTCATTAAGGCAGGAAAAAGAGATGTTAAGGTTCAAATCTTCAGACCGCTTTTATATATATATATATATGCCACCTTAACTGAAGTGAAATAATTATATATATATATATATATATATATATATATATATATATATATATATATAGTGTTTGTGTGTGTGTGTGTGTCTTATTTTCAGATGGTTTCCTATTCCAGTACTGTTTTTCTAATATCGGTAATCAACTAGCTTATCAAAAAGTTCTATGCTTGAATCTCTGCTTGCTAGCCTTGAAATCTGAGTAACCAACAAAAGCCCAACGCTTCCCACTAAATTTATAAGGACAAGATAGCCAAGCTGAAAAATTGTTACAGTGCAGTAGGCTTTCCTGTCTTAGCCTTACAACGTAAGATACACTGAAATAGAGAACCTATCTATATTGAAAGTCAGATAAGTGCAGCATTTTTATTTATTTTATATATTTAGGTAAACTTATATATTTAGGTAAACCCTGAGTCTCCGGAGGAAGGCAGCATATAAATTGAACTAAATAATAAATAAATAAAATAAAATAAACTTCACAACTTCTTCTAGCATGGTAGGAAAGAGACAGCTACAGTGCAAAATCCCACCCTAGTTTGCTGGCATTTAATCCAATGTGTGTTTGTGTTTGTGTGTGTGTGTGTGTGTGTGTGTGTGTGTGTGTGTTTAATGAAGTATTTTTGCTGCCATAATTATCTTATCAGTGACTCACACCACTGCCAAGCTCCAGGGTTCCTTAAAGAGAACAAAACTCACTGGCTGCTTTCCATCACCACCGAAAATATAGGAAATAAAACCCCACAACGAACTGCCACAAAGATTAAACTAAATTAAGAGCTAAAAGGAGAGCATTCAAATGCCATGTGCCACAAGATGACAGGATTATTGAGGGACAGGCATGATAAAAGAGGAGGTTTATGGTCACTCACCTTGTGCTTTCAAGCAAGTTGCTGGATTGATTTATTTTTAAAAAGGGATCAATTTAACATTTATATTCTTGGAGTGAGAATAAAAAGCATTTTAAAAGCTTTCTTTTAAAGATAGAAGAAGAAGAGAAACACCTGTTCCACTGACATTAATTTTACATTATTTAACAATAGGTATCAAGTGCATCTGGAACTAGCCTATTCCAGATGTGAGCACTGGAAACAAAAACACAGGCAGGGGAAGGTACTCAGGGGAAGAAGAAAGAAATCATTTCTAATCCTTTTCAGGCATTGCTTCCCCATGTGGAGGAAAAACTGACATCTCTACTAGTATATCTCAGCATTCCTGTCATGGGGGGAAGAGAGAACGACTACAGCAGGGGTCCCCAACGACTGGGCTGGGCAGCCGGGCTGGGCAGTTCAACTCACACAAGTAGCGGGCATCAGCGCTCACAGTCCTTCTCAATTGAGTGGCAGGCACACGAGCCTGCCACTTACATAAATGAAGCTGTGCATGCGCATGCCTACCCCTCACACAAAACCATCCCCTCTTTCCCCCCCTCTCCCGTGCGAGGCCGCCAACCCGGAAAGATTGGGGAACGCTGGATTACAGCACTAACCTTCCCAAATGAAAAGAATAGATATTATGACATTTTTAAACATAAAAATAAATCTAAACATTTAAAAATTACAATACAAAGAAAAGATATATACATTAGTTTCTTATTGTGCTTAGCTGTTTGTCTGTCAGTACCCTCCAGTTGGCCCAAATTGTGCATTAGTTTTGAAACAAAATACCTAAAATCCATTAATTTAAAGAAGGCACAAATAATCCAGGATATATTATTCCTATGGAATTGACATTTCCATGATGTTTATACCAATTTTATTTGCAAATGTGATTGTGATTTTCAAAACTCGCTGCCAGCTTCCCACAAGCAAAGTCAATGTTTGTAACCATTCCTGCTCCCACTGTTTTTTTTTCCAAGCCTATGCTGTTTCTGTTTAGCTGTTTGGGTAAATAAATATTCACTTCCTACTGAATTTTGTTTATCCCTACAATTACATTTCTCTTTTTTTAAAATACTTTTATTAAGAATTATAAATGAAAAGAATAAAAACAATACAAACTACAAAAAATACAGAAAAATACAAAAGAAAAAAGTGTGAAAAAAGTACCTTCCTCCTTCATCTAACCATTACAGACAATCTTAATAATTTATCACCCTAAATACAAAACAGTGTCTCTTTGATCCCCCCCAAAAAATAGTTTATCTAGTAAGTAAAAACAGAATCCAAATGCTTCACCATTGTTCTTTATCAGCAAAAATCCAGTAAAGGCAATCAGATGAACTATTTTTATCTTTTAATCCTGATCAAATAAACCAACCTTTTATTCCATCTCCAAGTTTAAACAAATATTTTAACATCTTCAAAAATAGTTCTAGAGCTAGTTTTCTGCTCATCTGTATTTTAAGCCAAAACTTTTGAAAACATTTAACAGATTTTTTTGTACATCTAATAAGTAAACTTTATTCTTTTGTTTGTCACTTATAATAAAGTGAATAAAGTGGGCACAGACGCCTACTCTTCCTTTCGGAAAATACAGTTCTTACCGATTCTTGGCATGAAATGACATAATTAATCAAAAGCCAAGCTTGGTTTACCTCCACTGCACAGTAACTTGTTCCTTGTGCCTTGTTTATTTCTGAATATAACAGTTTATTAGATTTTCAAAAACTTCAAAATTGTCTAATTTCTCTGCTTCTAATCTTGCTCAGGCATTTGGTTGGATATGTGTAAAATCCAGAGTTCAGGGTAGAAAATGAGGGCATGCACATACAGACCTATATCTCTAAATATTTAGGCAAGAGAGATCAGCTGGGCTGCATGGTCTGGGCAAGCGATTGTGACTCTAGCCAGAGAATAGCTGGGTACGGGCATGACTCTAGCAACCGGCTAAGGCAGGCAAGGCGAGATAGGGTTGGGTGGAGTGGGCCAGCCATTGGTGGGATTTACCGGTTCACCAAACTGTGCAAAATCTTAACAATTGGTTCAGCTGAAGTTCATCTTGGTGGAGATATACAAGCATTATTACCACAATGATAAGGAGTGAAACATGTTTTAAATACACAACAGTCAATTAATATCTGGAAGGGCCTCAAACGGACAACTCCCTAACTCACAGAAGTACAAGAAGGGGGAGAATATAGCTGAATCATACGTGCAAGATTTTGTTATTGTTCTTCTTCTTCCGTATCTAGATCAAACTTTACACTGCCAGAATGAAGCCACCTTCTTGGCTTTGTCGTTGAAAATAAGTCATTATCGGTACACGTTTCTGGTAGTAGCCAACATACCAGCAGATGAGCTGGGCTCTGTGTCCACATTCACATAGCATATTGTTATCCGCTAAAAGCCTCCAGTTGAACATTTGGGTTTACATATAGGCACTCCAACTCTCAACCTATTCAGGGTCTTCCAAGTACCATAGTATAAGGGAAGTCAGATCCTTCAGCCATATCCTCTTTAATGTTATTCCTTGCTCGATGGTATTTATTATATTATATATTGTATTATATAATAATATAGTATAATATAATATAATATAATATAATATAATATAATATTATATTATATTATATTATATTATATTATATTATATTCTGTTACTATAGCTGATTATTATAAATGTAGTTTTAGCCTTCCTCTGGAGGTAATTTCCTGGTCTCCACTACCTAGTGGGGTTGACATTCAGCCAACTGTTCCCTCACCATCCATTTAACTCTGAAAATTTCATAGCTATTTGACATTTGCTTAATGTCAAATAGCTATGATATAGCTATTTCCCTGGCAAGAACAATAGGTTAACTTTTAATCTACCACTAAGTTAGTAATGGTATCATGACAAATGACCTCTACACTGCTATGTTTCATTACTAATTGTCTAAAAACTAACAAAAATTGTTTAATATTGCTAATTGCCTGAAAACAAAAAATATGGTTTTCTGTGAATAATCTATTCATGCAAGAGAGTTTTAAAATTCACCCTCGCTGATAGTGAGACAACCTTTTTCGTCGGATTCTTTCTCTTAGATATACAAGAAACATTTGAACAGCATTGTGACACATGAGGAATGTTCCCAGAATAAGACACAGAGTTCTCCAAGTAATGCTAGAAAGTATGGCATTTGGTGTGCTATCATCCAAGTTCTTCTTCAAAAACAATGATGTCAGATTATGGATCAAATTCCTCACATCTGAGACAGTCAATAGCTAATAAAAAATTTAAAAAGCATGTTCTTAGTTTAATTCTCTTTGTCATTTCTACAAGAGGGAGAGGAACTGAGATGTTCGAAGTAGCCATCCTAAATCACCAGGCATCATAACTAAAAAGACATGCAATAAACCTGCTACCTGTGTGGATTCGGATATATTTACCCAATACAAGCAAAACAAATTGCAAAAAGTGATCCTCCATCCTCATTTAAAAAAAATTAGCTTTGGGGCACCATTCTTTTACACAGTTTTTTTAAAAAAAAATTAACATTTTCCATTACAGTCTTAAAGTGATCGCCAAATACATTCTTTGTATTTAGGTCAAAACTGCTTCCTGGGAATTAAAGAAGGCATGTGATATTTTTCATCAGAGCCCTCTTTGGTAATGAACTGGAATAAAAGTTTTTGAGCTCTGGAACACTCAGCAGACAGGAGTGGGGGTTGAATTTAATTAACAACAGAGCCAGGCTTCTGCAGTTCACTGCATCTTCTGATTCTATATTTCCCTTTGGCATGAAAAGGAAACTCTTGATCCTGAAAAAACTTTTATGATTTTACTCTATGTGAAGAAGAGAAAATTATCTATGATGTGCATGTCAAAGGTACCTATGTAGCTTCCATCAAGCCTCCCTTCCACCAATTTCAAAGAAATTAGACAAGCTGTTTGGATCTCTTAACGACGCCCCCGCTCCAGGTCCCCACTTGGCCTGAATACAAGCAATACCATTCTTCCTATGCAGGAGGAGAATTGATGTTGCCTTCCAGTAGCAGTCTTTGGCACAACAGAATATGCTGATCTGAGCTGTACCCTAATTCTGGGGTACTTTGCTTCTGCTGGAAGACACAAGCTTGATAGAGAAACACTTGCGTGGGCAGAAAAAAATTCCATTCTTTGCACAATCCGAATCATCATCTCCTACTGTTACTTCTGTGCAGTTGATACCTCCATGCTCCCACCTAAGCAGGCTGGATACGAAGGAAAAAATGGGCTGCTGCAGTTTTCTCGAAGCCATTGCTACTTTCTGCGTTTTCTTTCTGCTGGTTGATTTATTAACATTAAGAGTGCTCTTCCATAAATCTCAAAAACAATTTAAACATAAAACACATCATTTTTGAACTTTCTAAAAATGAGACATTCTGGAGAGGTGACAATGCAAACTGATGCACTGTGTATTGCAAAAAGTGTATTTATTTTTACATCTACATTTCACTTTCTCTCTGAAAGCTCAAGAGTGTTTACGGGGCGTCCCCGTTCAAGTTACCCTAACAACATTCTTATAAAACAAGTTGGGTTGAGAAGTACAGTTAACAGTCACCTATGAGCTCCACCGTTAAGTGGGGATTTGAACCTGAGTCTGCCAGGAGCAGGACATCAAGAGCCAAGATAGAATTCACAAGCACAAGAGTTTATTCCATGCTACCTATACACAGGAATCTGATCTACTAATAGTCAGGGCTAATCAACATATTTTATTAGGGGCTGGATTTAGGTCTCTTGTGGGAACGTAGTGACTCCAAACTGATGACACATTTGACCCCACCCTTGGACTCAGATGGATTATCTCCTACAGTCTCCCTGATCAAAGTCCAACAAATTAATATACACAAAGGAACCCACAACATGCATGAACATACATGCACACATTCACACTCTTCAGTGGACTCCTTGTGAACTAAGTCTCCTTACTTGCCTGCACTTTGCTTAGTAGCAATATATTATGGAACCTGTATGGGAGACATGAGAAGAAGAATTATATTGGGCCCAAGGGTAGAACTCGGGGGGGGGGGGGCGGGTCTGGTAAGAGTGGAGCGCTGCATCTTTGTGGGAGGCTCTGACTTCTGATCTGTGAAGCAAGGAAGGGAAGAGAACAATTGAATCTTCCGATAGGGAAATTTTCCTAGATTGACAGGCAGCAAGAGCAGGTAGGCAAAGCCTAATAGGGTGTGGAGAGGATTAGAGAAAGAAGAAGCATGGCCATGGATAGAGGCAGCATAAGATATTGAGACCAGAAGTTAGAAGGCTTAAAGCCCATCTACTTGAGGGACCTTCTCTTCTGCTATGAAGCTACACAGTTTCAACTCTCAGAAGTTTAGCTACCTGGTATATGGGAAAGGGCCTTGTCTTATGCGACTCCCAGCTGAAGAATGCTCCTCTTGTGTGGGGGCACTTGCCCAATTTTCCTAATATTTACAAACATAGCAAAAATATACGGTACTTCCTTCACAAGTTCTTAAGTTAATCAGGCTTTAATTATTTAGATTTGAATGTTATTTCTTTTACTTTAATTGTATTGGCTTTATATTTTGTTCTATTATTGTAATCTACCTTGAGTTCTTATATAAGCAAAAAAAGAGAAAAAAGGGTAATAATAAAAACTACAAGAATTAAGCAAAGATTCAGAGCAAATAAATATCAAGGAAAAAATCAAGGGATAGAGGGTTTTTTTATATAAAAACAGGGAATATATAACAGACCAGGAACTGACTCACGGATTAGGTAATAATTTGTTAATCGAGTCGCTTGTAAAATATATCACAGAGCTCAGATTTCATGTACTACAAGATAGGTTGGTGCAAGCATTCCTACAAATGTAGCAATGAGCCCAGGGGTGAAATGTAAAATTTGTTACTACCGGTTCTGTGGGCGTGGCTTGGGGGGGTAATGTGACTGGGTGGGCGTGGCCAACTTTTTTTTTTTTAACTTTTCAAAGCATTTTTTCTAATGCTTTGAAAAGCCTCTGCCGATCAGGCAACTCAGCTGGATTGTCAGAGACTTTTCAAAGCATTTTTTTTTACTGCCTCTTCAGCCAAGAGGTTGCAGAAAAAAAATGCTTTGAAAAGCCTCTGATGATCCCAGATGAGAAACGCAATCATCAGAGGCTTTTTTTTTTTACTTTTCAAAGCATTTTTTTTTACTGCCTCTTCAGCCAAGAGGTTGCAGAAAAAAAATGCTTTGAAAAGCCTCTGACGATCCCAGCTGAGAAACGCAATCATCAGAGGCTTTTTTTTTTTTACTTTTAAAAGCATTTTTTTGTCGGAAGAGGTTGTAAAAAAAATGCTTTTAAAAGTTTTTTTAAAAAGCCTCTGATGATCGTGCACCTCAGCTGGGCATGGGGGGGGGGGCGCAGGGATTTTTGCTACCGGCTCTCCGAACCACCCACTGCCATCTCTACTGGATCAGGTGATCCAGTCCAAACCGGGAGCATTTCACCCCTGAATGAGCCCATTCCAAGCCATGTGCTGCAACTGCCAAAACGATTTTGGAACTTTTTTACTTCTTAATGAAAAACAACTGAGCCATATTATCAGTGTTCTGTTGTGCAGCAACTAATAGTCAGATGTTCTTCCCGAGTAGTCCAAAAATACCTAGTGCTGAGAGGAAATGCTCAGTAAAGGGCAAAACCCTTAAAAATTACCCAACATTTACAGTGATACTTGTCTAACATTATCCTGAATGCCATCAGAAGTTTAAGTGCCCCAAAGGGATGTAAATACTGGTGCTCCTTCTGCTAATTAAATGTAGTCACTACCACTCTTTGTGATCCTCAAGCCCCATGATGCATCTTGTCTTCTGTTTTGTCAAACTTTGACAAAATGTCATCCAAACATGGCATGATTCTAAGATGACTCTAGAATTCGTGTGCACTGTGCTACCCTGTTTCCCCCAAAATAAGACATCCCCTGATAATAAGCCCAATCGGGCTTTTGAGCGCATGGCAATAAGGCCAAGCGCTTATTTCAGGGTTCAAAAAATATATAAGACAGGGTCTTATTTTCGGTGAAACACGGTATGTACTTACATCTTCTTTTTGTGACCCAGTCGAGAAATAAACGTGACTATATCACTGTCTTCAGTTAAGTTCCAACCCCACAGTCATTTCATCTTGCTAAGGTGGATTATGTTTCACCCCATCCAGATCCTCACAGTGTTCATATACCGGGACAGCATCTAGAAGCATCTATTATTTAGCCCAGGACTTAGATATGCAATTGCAAATTACCTACTGATTATACCTGAACTCGTGCCACTGGGGGAACTCCCTCAATGTGGCTTCATGTAGACGCTTAAACAAGAGGGGTGAGTTCTTTAACACTTTACAATAGAGAGCTTTCGAAATCATCCTCTCCCCCTTCCCCTCCTCCAGCCTGGAAGAAGAGAACCACTATTCTACTTTTTTTTTTCTCTTTTGAAAGTGCTACTGAAATTAAATTAAATAATTGTGTTATTTCTAGTTAAATTAATAAGAGTTTGCAATGAGTCTCAGCAGCTTGAAATTAGTGGACTTAGAACTTTTATCTGCCCTGCTTTTTATATATATATATATATATATATATATATATATATATATATATATAT
>WNWU01000020.1:11628133-11710904 GCA_012654045.1 Ptyas mucosa
TATATATATATATATATATATATATATATATATATATATATATATATACATTTCTTTTAATCTAATTAAAATTCTATATCTAGATTCTTGCTACAGTCAAAGGATTACACACAATAAATATATAGACTAAAACAATATGTAGTTTGGAAGGCAGTCATGAAGACTAGGTTGCCCTTTAAAACTTGCCTAATAGCAGGCAAAGTAGAAGCAAGAAATGGCAGAAACTTTATTATGCTGCTAGAGATGCCCAAACATCCATGAATAGGAAATAAGATATACAATGTCCCTAAATACTATTATAAAATAGACAGACTGGAAGTACCTGGTTCCTTCACCTCATCAGTCCCCCAGGAACTATTTATTCTTGTATCTTTATGCTCACCCATCATTAGCCCTGTGGGAAGAGCATTAAATCAAGCTACTATAAAAGTCCTACAATACAATGCAAGGCTACATGCATACAAATGGTTGAAAATGCAGTTCCTATCTCTTTGTCCCAAATAAATCAGCAAGCTTTTTCAAAACCCAACACAAGTCTGAGAAACCTGAAAACCAGATTTTTCCTCCAGTATTCTCTTCCATACAAATTTAAATTTCTCTAGAATTGAAAAGGCCAAATAGATCAACACAAAAACAAATTTTAGTCAAAGCCTAAAGAACTAGATCTAGACTTCTAAGGAATTAGTACTGTCTTCAAATATGTGTTTGCTATTTATTTCTTTATGACACTGGCAAGATGAACCAAACCCAACCATTTCTGTTGCAGGAATGAGTTGAGTGTGAGGTTTTTCAGGTCTGATTATTCTCTCCTCTGATGCAGAATTCTGGAGAATTTCAAAATCAATTTCCAATGTTGTGGCCTTGATATTGCCTAATGAAGGCTTTTAAATTCATTAGACTGCACAACCATATTTGCAAATCATATTTGGATTTGGAGAATGTTGATATCAATATTAATTAGCAGAATCCAATGTCAATATTAAATTAGATCTATTATGTTGAGAATATAGTCGCTGCAACTACCATCGTTGGTCATTTATCCTATTATCTATTCAAAACATCTTTGTTTTTGCACCCTGTGTGATATATGGGACCAAAATGTGATGCCTCCAGGCATCAATATGCCTGTTAATCCTCACCCCCTGGTATCTACTCAATTTTTAAAAGATTCCTGAATTCTAACAAAATTAAGTCTGTGCTAGCATGGTACATAGCAAAGCACTGGCCTCAACTACACTCTTCATTTCCAAGAATATTTCTGGAATACTAAGAAAATAAAAAGGAGACTAGGAACTAAAAGGGTAATTTTTAAACAACAATGTAGATAATATCATTAAACATTACTGCTCTCTTAGGAAACTTATTATATGGAATGCAGAAATCCCTAAAAAGTATGTGGGATGTTGTGGAATAGGTCAGCAAATGTAATTTGTGTAGTGAGTAATCTGGGACACATTAACAGATTTACTTGTGATCATAGACCATGGAGCAGCATATGCAGTGATCCAAGTAAAAGTATTCATTTTTGTCATGAGTTAGATACTATGTATAACTCCTTCTAGTCCTTTCAATATTTTCTGATAAAAACTGAATCTAATGTTATCTAATGTACTCTCTTGAAATCTAATGTACTCTCTCTGATTTTTCTCACAAAAGCTATCCTATAAGATAAAATGGACTGAGAATTAGTGGCTAATTCCATGTTATCAAACGAGCTTCTATGGGTGAGCACAGATTTAAATCTGGGTTTATCTGGTTCTGTTTTAAGACTTGACCATTATATTGCCTTGGACCTAGATCTCCAGGAATCATGCTTGTGTCAAACTCTCATTTTACAAAAGACAGCTACGAAAAAACTTTTTTTTTCCAAAGACAATGCACAGCATTATATAATATTGAAAAATTGTTTTTCAAGAAAAAGTGGGTAATAAAGTAAAAATCCCAGTTCTCCCTCCCCCTACCCCCACCCCAATGCATACTGCTCCCTCCTTTCCCAACTTTTAACTGTAACTTTGGATTGTAATTCTGTTTTTATTGTTTTAAGAAATATTTATCTTTCATGGGGAGGTAGAGAATTATTTCTATTTTGTTCGGGGGAGGAGGGGTGGGCTGACATGCTGGCAGAGTCATATGAGGCATTTTCTTAATTTTTTTTTTATTGAAAAAGTTTTACCAATACAAATTTCCCCCCCCTTTTTCCCCCCCTCCCTAGCCCAACATTATAAGATACATATAAAAACAATATATAATGCCATCCCATCCCCATCCCCACCCTAACCCTCCCCCTCCTCCCTCTTCCCTCCCCCCCTTGACTTCCATTATATGCAATATTAATATTCCCAAACAATATATGTTATTCAATCTTCCATATCTTTTTTCTATATTTACTAACATACTCACATAATCATCTTCAGCTAAAAGCGATATAATATTTTCTAGTCTGATACTTATTCTGTACATACTCAATCCATAATTTCCATTCCTGTATATACTTCTCATGCGTCTGGTCTTTTAAAAAAGCTGAAACCTTTGCCATTTCTGCAAATCCAGCCATCTTCTGGGTCCATTGGTCAACAGTTGGTAAAACATCACTCTTCCAATGTTGGGCAATCAACAACCTAGCTGCTGTCACCATATACAAAATCAATTTAGTTTCACCCAGTGTAAAGTCTTTAACTATACCCAATAGAAAAAATTGCGGAGAAAATTGTATTTTTTTCTTTAAAACATTTTGCATAACCCACCAGATTTTTATCCAAAAAGCCCTCACTTTCCTGCAAGTCCACCAGATGTGATAATATGTAGCATCTAAACAATCACATCTCCAACATTTTGGCTGCACATTAGGGTACATGCAAGACAATTTCTTGGGGTCTAAATGCCATCTATAAAACATTTTATAAAAATTTTCTCGTAAATTTTGTGACTGTGTAAATTTAACATTCTGAACCCATATTTTTTCCCATGTTTCCATCATAACTGGTTGAGAGAAATTTTGTGCCCATTTAATCATACAATCGCATTTTCTTAATTTTTGACACACTGAGCTCAAAAGGTTTGCCCTCACTGCCCTAGAATCAGACACAAACCAAATGAAAACAGCAATACTTCATCTGTGGAAGGACCCAGGTGGCTGTACTGCAAACAGGGTCCAAGCCAGGGGTGGGTTCTAAATTTTTTTACTACCGGTTCTGTGGGTGTGGCTTATTTTGTGGGCGTGGCTTGGTGGTCATGTGACAATTATTTAGGATTTAGCAGAGGTACTGGTCTACCAGGCTTTTAACTGCTTGCAGAGTTGTACCAATCTACCCATTTATTTTTGCAGGCACTGGTCTACCCATTTATTTTTGCAGGCACTGATCTACTCATGTATTTTTGCAGGCACTGATCTACTCATGTATTTTTGCAGGCACTGGTCTACTCATTTGTTTTCTTTTAACACTGATCAGCTGTAGGGCAGCCCTTTGAAGCCCCGCAGCAAGAGTTTAAACAGTTTTTTTCTCTCTAGCCATCAGCTGGGACTCAGGAGTCAGCAATAGATTGGGGGTGGGGCCAAATAAAAGGTAAGAATAATGTGGGGGGGCGCAGGGGGGCACAGGAGGCAGAACCGGTTCGGTGACATCATATTGTCACCGCTACCAGCTCAGGAGAACTGGGCCGAACCAGGAGGAACCCACCACTGGACCAAATAGTGAAAATCAAAGTTAGCTATACTCCAAACTCCATACCATTAATGTTGCTTTTAGCTTCTAGATTAATAACTTGCCTAGGCTAGTAAAGAAGGCAAAAAGCCTATGCTGGATCAATCCATGTGCTCCCACAGTGGCTAAATACACCAACCCTAAAATATAATTTGATGCTGTATCTGGATTTCTAAGAGCAAGAATGGGGAAACTTGTCCAGCCCAAGATTGGTCCATCCAGCCCGCAGACTTCTGAAGTAGCCTTATCCCTTTGCCAAAGCCCATCTCCATCATTGTTTTGCCTCATCTTCCTCTTTTGAGAATATAGTTGCAAAGCCTGAACAAAAGACTGCTGCCCAAAAGTGAGGATAAGGAATGTGACAGAGCCAATTTGACAAGCAAGGCATCCCAGATTTTGCCAATGTTTCTTTTCCATGCATTATTTGTGGTTATGTATAACTGGAATGAAAGGCTCTGGAATTCCCAAGCCTTCAGAACAGGAATTGGCAATTTCCCAGTGGCCATGGACCAATCTTAACATTGTGGAGGAACCAAAGACTGCATTGAATGATGGAACTGTGGTTTTCAATTTTTTGCCTACAATGTTAATGCAGCACTTAGAAGTGTGGGGTTTTGAGAGAGAGACAGACAGAGGAGGGAAGGAGGGAGGGAGGGAGGGAGGGAGAGAGGGAGTGGGGAGAGAGAGAAAGCTAGCTAGCTGGCTACTGAATTCATTTTTCTTTGGTAATTTGAGCTGAGCTGCAAAATTGGGTTAGTACATGACATGCCCTTTATTAGAAGAACTGTATAAAAGGGAAGTACACTCCCTTGATTAGAAGTACTGTACAGAGAGGTTTTACTTTTCTAATTTATCATTCCTTCTCTCTCATCTCCTCTTTCCAATTATTATTTTTTTTCTCTTTCAAATGCACAACTCATCAGGAGAGAATAAACCTTCAGGATGCCTCCAGTCTCTTTTCTTTTGGTAATGTCCCTTCACTTTTTCTAAGCTCTCCTGCAGCTACTACATCCCAGAGTGCTTAGAACTAGCTTCCTTGCAGCAATTTTAAGTGAAAAGAGTGAATGGGTCCCAGTCTGATTCATATACCCACTCCTTACCCTTTACCCTAAAATCAGTCTTTTTGGCTATGATTGTTGCTCTCGTTTTGTTAATTGTAACCTCCACAATTGTACTTGTATATTCTTTTAACTTGCATTTTAATTTTGAACCCCCAAGAGATTATGGTGGAGTCTGGGGGAAGGGGGCTTGCAAACTTATATTAAATAATTTGTACTCTGTGAGTTCTGTCTCCCATGCTTCCCATATATGGGAGTGAGTCTCTGTAAAAGACTTCCTTTTGCCTTTAAGAAGACTGTGTGTGCAATTGCTAGATAAAGACTCACCACCACCAAATACAAAAATTTCCTTAAAAACCAAGCATCAGAATAGGTTCTGATGCTTGGTTCTCCTTCTGGAGCAGTTGTAGATACATTAATCATAATTATGTGACTTCTGTAGCCATTCAATCATCATTACGTTATGATGTCTGCTCTATAAAACAGCATAAAAGAGCTAAACAGCCCCAACGTTATTAGTCTTCCAGAAAGCTTTGAAATCCTGGCCTTTTCCTCAGGCACTGGGGCCAAGTTCTTAATAGAATCCACCATGTATGCTTTGATTAGATTATCATTTTAAGGGCCTCGGCTTTCTTACAATGATGTTTTCGTTGTTTGTTTTTAATGTTTTGTATTGTGAGCCGCCTGGAATCATAAGCTAGAATGCTATATAAAGGTAAAGGTAAAGGTTCCCCTCGCACCTATGTGCTAGTCGTTCCTGACTCTAGGGGGCGGTGCTCATCTCCATTTCAAAGCTGAAGAGCCAGCATTGTCCGAAGACATCTCCGTGGTCATGTGGCTGGCATGACTAAACGCCAAAGGCACACGGAACACCTTCCCACCAAAGGTGGTTCCTATTTTTCTACTTGCATTTTTTTATGAGCTTTTGAACTGCAAGGTTGGCAGAAGCTGGGAGCTCACCCTGTTACGTGGCACTAGGGATTCGAGCTGCTGAACTGCCAACCTTTCAATCAACAAGCTCAGTATCTTAGCCACTGAGCCACTGCATCCCTAGAATGCTATATAAGCAGCTATACACATTCAATAAATAAATAAATAAATAAGTTATCCTGGTCTTTCCAGATCTCCGATTTCTCTTAAAAGGTTTTTACTTCTTTTTTAAATTTGTTGAAGCCTCTCTGTTGATATCTCTCTGAATACCATTTTGACTTTAAAAGCAACAATGCTGATGCCTGATATAATTGAAAATAGAGAATACTTTAAGAAAAATGACCATTCTAAGTTAAATCGTTAAATTCAGAGTTAATTTATGTCTTAAGATTGGCAAGATATATATTTTAGGTTCATGAAAAGAGTTACACTCTGAATGCATAGTTAAGAATTCACTTTTGCGATGGTTTTTATTCCATTATTTTAATGCATTTCTCAGCAATGGAATCACCATTGCTTCAATGATTATCACAGCTGCCAAAACAAACAAAACAAGAACACATTTTTAAAGGAGTTGCCACTATGACTGTTTGTCAAACCTGGCAGCATATAATTTCCAGTTCTTGCTTCTAAATAGTATTCTTCTGATATATGAAAAAAGGAAGCCAGTAAAATGAAAGTTCTTAAATTCAGTGAAAAACTTAGAAAAACCAACTAAAATAAATCAGGTGATATGGAATAGTTTAACTGTTGAAGTATGCTGAATTTCCTTGAAATAATGAATGTTCATTAAAAAAATAGCACTTTTATTAAATCATTTTTAATTTCCTCCTTCCTACTTCCCTCATGGTCAGAAAGCAATTACATCACCAGTCATCCATTTTAAATATGTTGTCAGGAAGATAATGTCATAAAAATGAAAAATATATGCCATAATATATGCAGCAAGAGAAAAACATTTCAACTGAAGAACTTAAGAATTCTCTTAAGAATTAAGTTAAGAAATCTCTTCCAGAATTGGATCTTGGGCTCCTTTTTCCCAATGTGATGACAAACCATCATAGCAAAGACAATTCCAAAAGAAAATACCTGCCTTAAACAGATTTTGAGAAAAGAAAGCATCACAAGGAGGCTTTTTCATACCTTGCCAGAATGCTGCAGTGGCTAAACTCTCAGGTGTTTGTTGTTGTTGTTTTTTAAATTTGATTTATATGCCGCTCTTCTCCGGAGACTCAGAGTGGCTTACAATGCGTTAAGCAATAGCCTTCATACTTTTGTATATTTATACAAAGTCAGCTTATTGCCCCCACAATCTGGGTCCTCATTTTACCTACCTTAGAAAGGATGGAAGGCTGAGTCAACCTCGAGCCTGGTGAGATTTGAACTTGTAGTAATTGCAAGCAGCTGAATGTTAATTACAGTGCTTAGTCTGCCATGCCACCAGGCTCTAGAGGTGTTAGATCACCTCTTGCTTCAGCTCTTTAGTTTCAGAGATAAGACTCTAGCATCCCATGAGGTTTGCTTTACTCTTAATCTGATCCAATGCCTAGCTGGCTTTCATGCCAAGAATGCAGAGTTCTTCAGTCTTTAGCCTAGCTAGCCCCTAGCCACTATACTAAACTAGCTCTCAATAAAACATGAGTACATTTACTATAATTTTCATGAGATGTTGTTCAAGATTTATCCTCTGCAAATGTTAAAAAAAAATGTGTGAATACAATAAAGCAGTTTAACTTTTAAAATGTGTACATGGTGCTGAACAATGTGTTTAGAAGGCAAGGCAGAGAAACAACAATACTGCCCATGTACATGTCAGAGAACTGAGAAATACAAGTCATTAGCTGTTTTGGAATGGGAGGTGTTTTCTGTAATCCCATCCCCTGCTACTTCGATAAAAATCACATGGAGAATGGAGATATGTCACAGATAAGAAGCACCATACATATGGTCTGCCCCCCTCCTCATCCCCTCTCCACAAGGTAACACCGGTGTCAGAAATGCCAAGTTTATTTTACCTCATTCTTCTGCAGTAGCCTTTCCCACTACGCTGCAGGAGGAGGATTTGCAGGGGAATAATAGCATCCAACACAATTGGAAGATACATGGATATGGAAGTTTTCTTAGTTGAGGAGGACATTTTCTCCCAATTCTGTAATGCCCGAAATATAGGGCTCCCAACATGGGATATTCTGCCCTTAATGTCCTTGTGGATCAATGTCCCACTTGGCTTATTGTTTTACATTTGGTCATGATAGCCATTTGGGGATGGAACAGCCCCCCTCCCTTTGTGGAAGCGCTCAAAATTCACAGTGTGCTCACTGGAAAAAAAAAATTGACGACTCAAGGGTGTTTCTTGACCTGAAATCCTTCACTTCCACACCATTTCTCCAATCAGGAATACTCATTCATTCATTTAATGTGTATGGCCACCTATCTTTGCAAGTGATTTGTCAATTGAATCAACCGTTATCAAGAATTATAAAAGATGTTGCTTCCTGCCGCAATCATCAAGTTTTAAAGCTCCCAGCTGCAAATTTCCCTGGCATTTCAGTGAATGTTCTCTTGAAGCAAACACGCAGAGTCCTGTCGAAAAGACTACACATTTGCAATATTTAAGCTAATAGTCTTTCACACCATTACACAAAATGACAAAAAAGATTAGTTAGGCATTCCTCTGAGCAAGGAATACACACAGATGCCCTTGGCTTAGAATCCATATTCTTGTCTGGTTCATCAGTTAGCAGCCTCCAAAGGTTTGAAAGGAACTTGAAAAGATGCTTTCCCAAAGCATCTGCCATGAGAAGAACAAGGAAAGATGCCATCTACTAACCAAATGTGATGGAGCGAAGAAACACAACTAAGGGACAACTTTCTAATCATTACTCCTTTCCAAAGGCATTCAAGGATGTCATCATGTTACCCAGGGCCTAGTGATACACCAAAGAACATCTACTATCTATTCAGCAAAGCAAATAAACACAAGAATGGAGTAACACAAGCAGGATTCACAAAACTACCTTTTTTTTTTGCTGGCATTGATTCAGATTTGTTTTCCTCTTTGCACTTAGATTTAATGAGCCCAAAGATTGTTTTGACAATTGCTTCTCTTTGTCAATGTCTGTATCCACGAAGGTAAATTCCTACCTTTCAGGAATAGCATTTCATCTCTAGAGAAGACTAAATAATAGCAACCAGATTCTAATTTTGATATTTATTATTTATATTAGTTATATATTTAGCTTCTTGCTTTTAATTGCAATTTTTTTTGCAATACTTAGAATCATAATACAGGTAATCCTCGACTTACAACAGTTCATTTAGTGACTGAAGTTATAACAGCATTGAAAAAAGTGACTTATTCATACAACCATTGCAGCATCCCCATGGTCACATGATCAAAATTCAGATGCTTGGAAACTGATTCATATCTATGACGGTTGCAGTGTCCCGGGGTCCTGTGATCACCTTTTGCAACCTTCTGATAAGCAAAGGCAATGTGGAAGCCAGATTCATTTAACAACCCCGTTTTACTAACTTAACAACTATAGTGAATCACTTAACAACTATGGCAAGAAAGGTCGTAAAATGGGACAAAATTCAGTTAACTGTCTTAATAGACACTTTGGGCTCAATTGTGGTTGTAAGTCAAGGACTACCTATACTTAATGAGATATAGGCACTTAACAAAGGTCTTGAGGAAAAAATGGGAAAAATGTTAAGCAACTATACTTAGGACCACCTATACTTTCCTACTGCTGGAATATGCTTGAAGAAAGGCACACATTTCAAGAAGAAAGAAAATAAAAACCGAATCAAGAGAACAGTCTGGAAATATGTTTTGTTGACTCATTCCCAGATGGTCAACTTCTGCACTACAATCAGCTTCACCTAGCTGCTCATAGAACATTTGGGTGGCACTAAACTATTGGCTGAAAAATATTGGATGAGAAATTAATATATTTCCCAAACAATTACCTGAACTGGCAGCTTGATAACATTCCTTGTGTTTTCAAATACATTAAGCAACACAACTGAAATACATCAAACATGCCCAACTGTCATTTGTAACATTAAACGGAATTTCACAGAACATTTTCTATTTTTTAAATGAATGAAACTGTAGATAACCAGTTTCCTATACGCTGATGACAATTAAATCCATCTAGCAAGGGCTATTTTTCTTTATGCCATGAGCCCACTTCTACCTCCAATTATTACAGCAGGAGGTGCAGTCAAATGTGACTATCCATATCATCCTCCATTGTTTTCTCTTGAGACTACAACTCTATAAATGTCAGGATTTTATTATCATACCATTCTCTCTTTGTCTGACACACACACGCACACGCACACACAACTTCCACTTTTGTAAAATTTATCTGGAATTCCAACATTCTCTATTTTTTTGTGATCACCAAGTAGCCCTAATTTTGTCCTAGCACAGATTTCAAGCATTCTCTTACCTCTAGCACAGCTATAAATCCATTTGAGGAGGGTCCTTGGACAATTCCTCATAAAATTGGAACGTGGATACGATCCTTTCTAAGCATGTGAGCCCTTCATGAACCGAGATTTACTTCTAGCTGAATTTACACATTACAGTAAACCATGAGCTGTTTTAATAATGATTTAATGAAGAAGCATAGGTGTCTGGTTCATATTAAACCATAAATCACTGTTTGCAAGGTACATCAGGTAAGTTCCTAATCTTTGGATTGTGTTTTTGACTTGCATTAATTGAGACGATTGGCTGAGTTGAAAGAAAATGAATTTTGCCTTTCAAGTGAAGCATTATTCTCATCAAGGAAGTTATTGCACAAGGGAATAGCTACAACGGAGAGGGAGAAGAAACAGATTTCAAGCATTCTCTTACCTCTAGCACAGCCAATTTCGTATGGCCCAAAGAATAATAACTACAGTTTTTTCCACCCAACTTATCTAAATTACAGAGCGGGTGTTTTGGAATTTATTTTTTAACTCTAATATATTTTGTGCTCGTCAAAGCCCTTTGGGACTGAAGTGGATTACAAATGTTGTGGGTAAATAATGAACAATTTACAAATGCACCAATACAGTTAAGGAATTAACATGAAATACTTGCTTCCAAGTCACATGTGAATTTTATAGCTCTAAAGATATATCAATGGGATAATAACTATTAAGTATAAGTGTGAGATATAAATTTTACATAAACAAAATAACTCATTAGTCTATAAAAACGATGACATGTACCTGTCACCCAGCAGCACACATCTAAATCTAGAAATGTGACTACAATTGTTAACAACGTCATTCCCTCTTCTGCCCACTAATATTTTATTCCTTTCTTTCCCACATTAAAAAATGAAGTATCTCAAGATTTAGTACCCTGCAGTTCCATTTCTGGAATTGGCTAGATATACAAATATTACTTAATAAAATATAGAGCATATAGTCCTACATTTCATAAATCTAGAAGAAAGAGATGCAACATTCTGTTTTGAATTGCAGATTCCCTGATCTTGTTATGTTCTGCTTCAATTATATATTCTTGTTTTAAAGGCAGAACATAAAATTTACATTTAATAACTGTTTCACATTTTCCCACTTTTTCCTATAAATTTTGTAATTTTGGGGGGGGGGGGGGAATAGAGAAACTTTACCCCCAATCCAACATTCCATCCCTATAATGCCCCAAAATATCACATCATATGGAATACTAACTAGTGACTTTGATAATGCATATAGAGATTAAAAATCATAGTCTACTTTTGAAAATGTCAGAGACACAATAAAAATGCAAATAAAATAACTTTTATCTCAGAAATCATTTCCATTTTACAGGTAGCATTTTCCTGGTATCCATAGCATCTGGATGCTGACACATGTCCCATCTGTCTCCAGGGCAAGGATTAATGTTGGCTAATAGGCAATGCTGGGGTTTGGATGGCAGGTGTAATGGTATGTGGGAATCACCTTGGGAGATCAGGAAGAGAGCCACAACAGTTGGATAAAAGACAACTTAACCCACAGCAGGGATGTGGGCATGGCAAACATCTCAGAAGAGACCCTCCTTAGTTTCTTGGGCTGTAAAGGTGAGGGGGGGAGAAATGTACTTTCAGACTTACAAAATTCTATTAACAATACAATAAAGTAGAATTAATTAATATGGGTGTGCTTCATGTCTGGACTACCTCACAATTCTGACAGCATATCAAAGAACCCATAACAAGAGGGAGGAGGACCTGAGCCTTTTGGGAGGAAGCAGCTTCAAAAGTTTGAAGGAGTTAAATGTGTGTTATTTGTAAGTTATAAGCACTCATTTGCCCTTTATCCTTCTGACAACCCACAAATGCTAGCAAGGCCTAACCTTTGGCTCTACCCAATTATGGAGGGAAAAGACCACAAAGGAGCGTTGATAAGCGGCATGATACCACCGACTCTAATCAGAACAGGTGATTCTTCATGGAACTTCAGCTAGAAGTCCTAATGCCAACAGATAAAACACCATTGAAAATGAGGAGGTCAGATAAGTCAAAACAAACTTAAGAAACTTTAATTTATAAATTAAATCAAATTATTACATACCCCTGCAGCAAAGCCTAGACTCCCATCCAGGATTCGTCTCTGCAAATGTAAGATTACAAGTGGTCAGAAGTGATACCATATAAAGCAGCAATATACTAATTTCACATTTGACGTTGAATCATAGTTTATTTAAATGTTAATTTGCTGGCTTCGTGTAACATGCTAAGCTATAAAACATAGCTTACAGACAACAGCTGCGCTGAAAAGCACAAAAAAATTGCACTATGGCTTACCATAATACACAAAACAGATTAAGTGTATGATAGTCTCGTGTAAAACTAATACAACACTCAATACAGTTAAAAATCTAGTCCCTATTTAATAAAGGCATCAAACTTCAAAGTGTGCTATTATTCCCCATTTTGATATCCTCTGCAATTCCTAAAATATTCATCTAGTACCACCGTGCAAGTTGGGAATGCTGAGAGCTGTAATAGCAGCATATCTGAAGGGCATGAACCCGGGAAAACAGCTATAAACACATACTGGTTAATTCTTCTGTCCACCAAAATTCAGGCTAAGAGAAGAAGCACAAAAAAGGGATTTCTCCTTCAATTTTAGCATACTACTTTCATTGGTTCATTCACTGCCTTTTGCAACAACTGCAAATTCCTGAAACCTTTCAAGGGTAGTCCCAGATGTTAGGACATGGGTCAAACTAAAGGTACTCACAATAGCCATGTATGTACACCTTTAAAATAAAATCTAATTGCTACAGTTGCTAAATGTGGTTTTGGGTATCATAAATATGACTTTCAAAAGGTTTTAGAAGGATCTCTTCCACTATAACCCAGGTAATAATAAATCTTTCAAATTTATGGTATCAAAAGACCCATTTATCTGCTGTAGCTATTTGGCTTACTCTTCTAAAAAAAAGCATCTCTAGCCAATTTTAGTTAAATGTTGCAGAGTATTAATTAAAGATATAACATTTTAATACCAAGCTCATTTCTTTTTCCGGCTCTATCACATAACTCCCACATGCCATAATTAGTATTTATGGTTATCATCAGAGCCATACTTACACTCCACACTCGCATTGTTATCACACCTAATGCTGAAAAATGCTATTTTTCATCCTCTAATCTTGAAATTTGCACCAAAAAAGTTCAGGCCTCACCTGCCCACTGGAAAAAATAAATACAAGTGCTGAGCCAGCAGCTGTCAATCCCCACGTCAGTAAGGTTCCTAGTAGTGCTTGCCACACTGGATTGTAACCAAGAATCATAATGAGGAATCCTGGGTTTAAAGATCTGGTAAACATGAAAGACATATTAGGTAGAAAACTTAAAATCTGAGCCAATCAAAATTAATTATTCTGTTTCAGAAATACATTTTATTGGTCTATTGGTCTATAGCTAGAAAGTTATCTGATTTGCGTCTCCTCCTAAAAGTGTTTCCCTGAAGTTGGCAAAATTCTACCCATGATCACCATATATGTATAAAGTTCCTGTTTATTCATATATTATTAGATACTTGTAATTAAATATAACTGACATTAGATCAAATCTCTATCCCTAAGAATTATCCTTACTTAAAATATGGCTGTGGACCCACTTTGGCTTTATAGACACTTTTAGAAAATAAAAAGAAGGAAGCAGAATCATGCTTCCAATAGAAGTGTGTCTGCCTGTCCAGGAAGCCGGAGATTGGGGGGGGGGGGGAAACTCCCAGGTAAGCTGAATCTGGTGGTGGGAAAATCAACATTATCTGTTTGCCTTCTGGTCAATTGCTATTTTGTGATTGGCCACACCCACCATTTCGAAGTCATTTAATGAAAAGAAAAATAGCAATAACAATCGCACTTAGACTTATATACCACTTCATAGTGCTTTACGGCCCTCTCTAAGTGGTTTACAGGGTCAGCATATTGCCCCAACAATCTGGGTCCTCATTTTACCGATCTTGGAAAGATGGAAGACTGAGTCAGAAGTTGAGCTGGTCAGAATCGAACTGCCAGTGGTTGGCAGTCAGTAGAATTTGCTTGCAATACTGCATTCTAACCACTGCGCCACCACGGCTCTTTAAGAGGCCCCTCATGGCAGCCATTTGATGAAAGCAATAACCACATGCCTTCAAAGTTTTGAATATTCCCACCCCAAAAGATTACCCATTCTTGTAATGGAGGATAACTTGAACACTATAGGAAATATAAGGAGCAAGACAGTTTAGCTATAAATCCATTTGTGGAGGGTCCTTGGACAATTCCTCATAAAATTGGAATGTGATCCTTTCTAAGCATGTGAGCCCTTCATGAACCGAGATTTACTTCTAGCTGAATTTACACATTACAGTAAACCATGAGCTGTTTTAATAATGATTTAATGAAGAAACATAGGTGTCTGGTTCATATTAAACCATAAATCACTATTTGCAAGGTACATCAGGTAAGTTCCTAATCTTTGGGTTGTGTTTTTGACTTGCATTAATTGAGACGATTGGCTGAGTTGAAAGAAAATGAATTTTGCCTTTCAAGTGAAGCATTATTCTCATCAAGGAAGTTATTGCACAAGGGAATAGTTACAACGGAGAGGGAGAAGAAAGAGTCATAGAACATGCTCCTACGGTCGATTTCTGCGGGAAATTTTTATCTGAGAACTTGCAACCGTGGGGAAGGGGGCGGGGAAGCACAACTCCCGGGTTACTGTAACTTAATCGGTCTATATGAAGTTCCATAATAACCTTATCGTCGCCAATTTAACCACTGCAAACGATTAAAATTTCCTGTATTTTAATCACACTGGATCTAATCCTTCTGTATGGGCCATTTTCATTTCTGTGCAAGGAAAGCTTTGATAGCCCCCCCCCCCCCCCCAAACGTGAAAGGCACCAAAATGAATGAGTAGGTCGGTTTGCCACAGCGTAAAATATATAAAAAACAATTATTTGCAGTCTATTATTAAAATAATCCGTAGAAAATTCTAAGACATAAAATTGACAAGTAAAAATTGTTAGATCGGGTTTTTTCCCCTAGTACTAATCCCGCTTTGTTTGGTTTTTTTAAGATAAAACCTCCTAAAATATGCCGCAATAATTTTGCCTGCCTGGGTGTTCGTTTTCAATGTATTCTCCTGGATTTCTTTAAAAAAAATTATAATAACCCATTCTATTTAAAAAATAATAATTCACTACATACACTCAATAAGATCACCCAGACGTTGCAAAATACAGCGGCTACTCCAATTCCGGCAGTCACTTCCTGGTTCCTTTGTACACGTGTCTCTCAAACCGACGTGGCTCCACCTACTGTTCTGCTTCAGCCATTGGCAAAGCAGCCTGCAGTAGCAGGCTAGATTCTGCGCTACACACCTATTGATTTCTGTAAAAAGTGAAGCGAGTGGCTCAAAAAAAGAGATTCTGTTTAGATTCGTGCGCTACTGTGTGATGGGATAACATGGTTTCCGACTCCCGTCGACTCTCCGAACTTACCAATATAATCAAACAAACAAAAATCACAGCTGACAGACCTTTTTAAAAAAATGTACTTGTTTTTACATCCTAAGAGCACGAACGACCAAGAATGAGTCAAGTATTTTGATTATTTTCATTTAGGCTAGAGCCTCTTTGGCACTCTATCGCTCAGTTATTGCTTTTTCTCAGTCTTCAGACACGTTTTCCCATTGCTTAATCTTGAAATATTTCCCCCCCAATATCTACATAGGATTCTTTTGCTGTCTTTGGGGAAAAAATCAAGACATTCCTTTTTTTTTATTTGATTTATATGCCGCCCTTCTCCGGAGACTCAGGGCGGCTTACAATGCGTTAAGGAATAGCCTTCATACTTTTGTATATTTATACAAAGTCAGCTTATTGCCCCCACAATCTGGGTCCTCATTTTACCTACCTTAGAAAGGATGGAAGGCTGAGTCAATCTTGAGCCTGGTGAGATTTGAACTTGCAGTAATTGCAGGCAGCTGGCAACTTAAGTGCTACTTTAACAGCACTTAGTCCACTGCGCCACCAGGCTCTTGTGAGGCTCTTATTCAGTCGGACCGTTTTTTTTCATGGGGAATAATTATTTTTATTATATTATATTTTATCCAATTTATATTTGATTTTTGATTATTGACTGCTGTGAGTGCATATCGGTTAAAAAAATGGTTATAAATGATAAAAACAGAGTCCATATAAGCTTGTTTAGTAATAAACTTGATGGCTTGAAAGTGCCATAAGTTAAGACCTTTGCTGTGTAAAGATCTGTGCTGATATTCTCACCGAGAATATCAAATAAGAGCAAACTTCTCGATGGAATATTAAAATTTTAGTTTAGGGTAGATTGTTGCTTGTTGCTTGGTATGTTGCTTCCATCTGCAGTACTTAATGTTTTCTGTTTGCATTGCAAAGGCTTTACAATACAAAAATTGGGGAGTGAATTAGATTGCCATTGATTGAAAGAAGGACAGGATCTTTAATAATTACATAAAAGAGTACATTTCAGAATCCCAACATTTCTTATCTTCAGGAATGTACTTAGTATAAAGCAATTAATTAAATATGATATCACTAATTTTTTGTTTAAATAAAAGACTTAATAAAAGATTACCCCCCATTTAAATCTTGCTGAATATAAACGTATTTAATTTGTGGAAGCAGAGGACCTGATGTATAATGATTCAATGCAAAAAAGAAAAAATGAAAACGAAGATATATGCAGAGGCAAGATTTAGGTACCGGTAAGATGTCATGCTATAATATAGTTTTCTTATATAAGGTTTAGCATTTTGTACTGTTCCAGCCATTGTGGGTTGCATATCACTGTCTGTGGTTTCACATGTAATGCAAACTCAGCAAATTGTAATTTTTTTCAGGAAGCCATGATTAAATAAAGCACAGCTCGCATATGATCAGAACATTGTTGTGGACAACTATTTTGTGATCATACATCATGCCAATGGGTTCACCTAGATGTCAGTGTTTTTTTTTTAATCTCATGAGAGACTATGGATAGATTCACAACTGTATTAGACAATAGACTACTTAATAATAGTCGACTAAAAAATCATGGTTCGCAGATTCACACATATGACTACGAGAGCTTCTTCAGTCATATTAATGTGCATTCTTCTAATCTCTGACTCAGCAGAGAAGTACATACCGTAATCATAAATTGCATCACCCCAATTACCATACCTTATTCTGCTTTAGTGACTAAGCCAGTGAGGTGCTATTTCATACTTTTGCTGTCAAACAAGTTAAAGAAGATCATTGACAAATTCTGCTACTTCATGTGATGGGATAGGTCAAGTACAGGCAAGTGGGAGTGGCTTTAGCCACCTTTTAAATTGCCAGCTCAAAAGTAGCTGGTGACTCTAACATCAAGATTTTTTTAAAACAAAGTGTAAGACTAATGTTCTTTTGAAAGAGTGCTAAACCCATGACTAAAAATCACATGACTTACAGGTCACAGGTACAGAGGACAGGTTTAGAAGAGCAGAATTGACAAGTTCTGCAAGAGAATAATAGTGCTTTTGGCAAGGATTGTCTTGTGTCCAGCATCTAGAAATACCACACAAAACACTGAAAATGGTGTACAAGAGAGCAGGTATAACACTCGTTCAAAAAAGCTGTAAACCTACATAATGCTTGAGGAATGCTTTTACCAGTCAGGCATATATTATTATATGGGTGGGCTCTCAGTAGAAGTCAGGTGTATAAGAACAGAACAGAATAACAGAGTTGGCAGGGACCTTAGATGACTTCTAGTCCAACCCCCTGCTCAAGCAGAAGACTCTATACCATTCCAGACAAGTGGCTGTCCAGCTTTTTCTTAAAAGCCTTCAGTGATGGAGCACCTAGAACTTCTAAAGGCAAGCCCTTCCACTGGTTAATTGTTCTCATTCTCAGGAAATTTCTCCTTAGTGCCTCCCCTATCCTGCAATCCAGGCCAAAATAACCATAAGTTACTAGAGGTGAAGAGATGCTCCTGCAGCAGGCCACAGTTAGAAGAACGTGAGAATGTACTCTAAGCCGGGGTTTCCAACCTCGGCCACTTTAAGACTTGTGGACTTCAACTTCCCCAGTATGTCTGGGGAATTCTGGAGGTTGAAGTCCACAAGTCTTAAAGTGGCCACAGTTGGAGACCTCTGCTCTAAGCCACAAAACTGATCCAAATAAATAAACTATTTAAACTATTGGTTTGCATTGCTGAGTATCTCTGTGCTAAACTATTTTTGAAAGCTGAAAGAATTTGAGAGTGCAGTCTTTCCTAAATCTCTGTTGATTCCTCTGCATCCACAACCCCACCACCACCACCCCACACACAAGTTCTTGATGTCTAGGAAACCTTTCATAAATTTTGTCACATTCAGAGATTACAGTGGAAATTTAAATCGTTTGTTTAAAATAGAGGCAGTCCATCCACCTCCAATAAGCAGTGAGCTTTTCAAGCTAAGTCCTAAGAATGCTTATCTGGAAATCAGTCCAACTAAATTCAGTGGGATTTTCACTTATAATTATATTTAAAGAGTTAGTTTCTCCAACAAAAAAACAAAACAAAACCAAATGTGGGGGCAGTGCACACAAGTGTAGACTATTCATGCAGCTGAGACATAAGCAGAAACCTTCCTTTTTAGAGGTCTCATCTGCTGGATGAGTTATTTATTTGTTTGTGTCTGTGTGTGCACACCATCAAATAAGTGTTGACTCTTGGTGATGGCCTGGACAAATTTCTGCAGTTTCCTTGTCAAGATTTTTCACAAGCGTTTTGCTCTTGTCTGTTCAAGGTCACAAAACTTAGCTTGTGCCTAAAGCGACACTAGAACTCACAATCTCCGGGATTTCTAGCCTGATGCTTTACTGCTATATGAAACCTGCTCTATGGATTATTCAAAATGCTTTTTGCAACATGCAGCCACGAGATCACAGCTAAAATTATGGGAGCCCTGAGGGATTTTCCTATGGGTCTGGCCAGTTTTGCGAAATGGATGCATTTCAGACACAGGACAAAGCAATCAAGGCTGAGATCAACCATTCCTAACCAGATAGCCTTCAGAACTGAGCATTCAGCTCTGGGACTTCCCTGTCACCATGTTAATTAGGAGTCCTTATAGTCTTTTCCCACCTGTAACCAGGCTGGATGTGTGTTTTTTGTATGAGTATCTGTTCTACTTCAGGGAACATTAATGGGCTGTCACTTAGTAAAAACAGACACTATTGATTAACCGTTTGCTGATAATTAAGGAGAAAACAAAAGATCCAGGTCTGGGTAGCCAATTGGTCCCAAAGGTTAACAGCACTGTTTGATAATTGGATGTTTGGTGCACTTACATCCTTCTTGCTTCTGACTCGTGATCTGGTTGTTAGCTCCAACCTAAACTAGCTTTGCCTCTTGCCTCAACCAACAGCCATTCAGATCTGCTGCATCCCTGGTGTTCCAGGGTGAGAATTAAAGAGAAAATTGAAGTGTCAATAGTACTGGAGGAAATACATGCTGCTAAACTACACAGAGATCTTATAGGCAGTGCTATTCACAGCTGGCTGTTTCTTCTTGATGGATTAATTTGAAGAAGAAAGGGAGCAGGGGCTTTAAAAGCAAAAGCAAATGTGTTGGGTATAAGGCAATGTCTTTGTTAAGCGGCTGCAACATTCATCTTCTGAAAGCTTGCCATTTTCTCCCTTAACCATGCAATGGAGAAGAGCAGATGGCAGATGATTCCCCAGGCTTCAGCCATTTACTATTGAAAACATGTTCTCTCTTTTCCATGCAGTTCCTTAGCCCCAGGTGCTTAGACCGTTGTCTTAAACTTAATTCAAAGCTGTTTGAAAAACGGTATGTTACAAATCCAAATTAAATTCTCTCCTTGATGAACGAGCGACAAGAAATTGAATCCTGCGACCTGATTTGCAATTTTATTGCACTCAATTTTGTATTAAGGGGGGAAAGTTCTTGACAGTAAAACAAATGAGGTTCTTACAAAAATGTAAATAACAAAAGCTGTTACTCATTGCTAATATTGATACGTACATTGTAAAAATTGACTAATCCTCCCGCTTGGTACTCTTTGTTTTTTCCAGGAGGCTCAAGCTGTCTGATAGGGCTTTTGATCTCCACAGTTTCTTTAGGCAGGGCCAAGGGTTATCGTCCTTCAGTCACTGCCAAGGCCCATAGCCTGCTGCTGTTTGCTGTTGTAGTTGAAGCTTGTTTTCCTGCCTTCTTTCAAACCAGTAATGGTGGAAGGGAAGCAGAGTCTCTATGCCTGTCCTTTCCTCCATGAAGTTCCTGCAGACTGGGCCGGAATGAAAGAAGAGGCAGAAGTTGTGGCAAAGAGGTAGGTCCACTCAAGGAAGGGTGAGGATTTTGAGAAGATCTTGCTTAAGTTGTCCCCTGAACCTGGAAACAGCGCTAACCAAAATAATTTTAAATATTAATTGGAGATTAAGGAGCAAAGGTAGCTTTTGATTCTGTGACGATGTTCACCAAACTAATATGACAGGTAAAATTGTAAAGATTGATGAAAACGGCACACAAGCCCTTTTAATTCTGCTCTGAGATGGTAGCATTATTAACTTTTTAGGCTTTGGTTGCCCTTGATATTTGAAGGCAAAAATTGCTTTGAAGGGCATGGGGCAGTCATAGCTCCTATGTGCAGCTCCTTAGATCATGTTTTACCGCAACCAATACTTG
The DNA here is from genome assembly GCA_012654045.1 of Ptyas mucosa. Classification (NCBI taxonomy): domain Eukaryota; kingdom Metazoa; phylum Chordata; class Lepidosauria; order Squamata; family Colubridae; genus Ptyas; species Ptyas mucosa. The sequence continues at coordinate 11,649,013 of WNWU01000020.1, forward strand.
AACTAAAAGGCTCCCAGGTAAGTGATTCAAGGACAATGCTCTGATAAAATATTTTGATTGCAGATATTTGCAGGTAATGAAGAAAGGGAGACCCTGCAAATTCTAGGGTTCAAGTCTTTATGTTGCAGTTCCCAAGATTTAAATATGACACTTTCCCCCCCTGTCTTTACTACACAGGCTTGACAGCTGTTCACTTCTCAATGAGAAATAGCTGGATTCTTATTGAAACAGGCCAGCTCATCCTCTCAAGTCTTACCCATCCCCCTTTTAAACCAAATACTTTTTCCTAGGAAGTGGCTGAATGACATTAAGAAGAAACACAACTATTTTTATGAGTGCAATCAGATCCTATGTGGCCTCCCCACACGTCACCTTTTTGCTCTCAAATCCTAAAGCCTATTAATGAGTGACATCTAGCAACTCTCTCAATTTCAGCACCAGCAAATTGTGTCTATGAAAACAGCCTTCATGTTATTCTTGGACAATGATGAACTATATAAAAATAAATTCAAAAGAAGCCTCTGAAAAACCTATAAAGACAAAGAGTGAGAACAGGACCTGCAAATCTCCATCAACAATAGAACTGCCCTAACTTTCTTTTTTCCTTTAATTAATGAAATGAAATTGTGGCATTTTACAAGGAAACTACCAGCCTTTAGCACAGCCTTTATTTATAAAAAAGCCTCGAGGGCAGCCTTTGAAAATAACAATAATAGAGAGGTTTGATATTCATGTGCTTCTTTGCTCCTTGCAAAGATTAAATTTTAATGCTTAGAGGGATTGGTTGGAAGCAATCTTACCAGTTTAGTTTCTGTTAAAATGGTATTTGGGAACAGACAAAGCACCCATTTGAGTCAGTGGAGGTTACAAATTTTTTTTACTACTGGTTCTGTGGGTGTGGCTTGATGAGCATGGCATGGCTTGGTGGGTGTGGCTTGGTGGGCGTGGCAGGGGAAGGACACTGTAATATCTCCATTCCTCCCCAATTCAGGGGAAGGATACTACAAAATCCCCATTTCCTCCCGATCAGCTGGGACTTGGGAGGCAGAGAATAGATGGAGGCGGGTCCAGTCAGAATTTTTACTACCGGTTCTCTGAACTACTCAAATTTCCTCTACCGGTTCTCCAGAACTGGTCAGAACCTGCTGAAACCCACCTTTGATTTGAATGTCATTTTTTGATTAGCAGGCAGGTGGCAGCCATTTTGTAAAAGAACCCACAACATGCACCCAAACAAGGCACAGAATTCACATGACGTGTTCAATTAAAATCAAACAAACTATACAATAATTTATAATGTAGGTGGCAAATGGTGTTTTAAAGACAAGTGCCCTGCCTAAGAATGGATTGGTTAAAAAGTTTCAATGCTTGGACATTTTATCACCTTTTGAGGCTTTGAGGGAATATTTATGAGGCAGAATGAATGTCTGTGCAAGATTTAAGATTCCCTTAATCTTCCCTCAAGCCTCCAGTAATAAAAGAGAAAAAAAAATCAGATCTCATATTTCAGCTTCCCTTCTCTGGTGCTTTGAGGGGCACAAGTTGCCTTTCCCTGAGTTAGCAGAAAGAATATGTATGTTGTGGAGGATCCCTTAGTCTGCTCTACAATAACTCACATTTTTCAGGCTATATTGAGGAGGGAAAATGCAACTGTACATCTCATAATATTATGAACAAACAAACAAGCAAACAGGAAGATTTAAGGCAGCTGGCTGCTGTGCAAATAAACAGGATAGGACGATAAAAGCCAAACTAGACAAACTTCAAATCTGCTGTTTTTGGCTCAGAAAAGCCCATTGCTAAGCAAACACAATTCACATGTTTTGGAAGCAATTCAAAAAGTGAACTTTCAATTCAAAGGAGATGCAATTGGCCAACAACATGACATGGCAAAGGCTGAAACCTGTGGAGAAAACATATAGTTGATTCAGAAAGGATCACACCATCATCATGTTCTACATCATGTTAAGACATGCCTTGTTTAACTTTGGTTGTAAAGTTGCCAGGTGTCCATTATTTGAGCGGACAGTCCGCTTTTTTCACATTATGTTCACTTTTTTTTTCACAAAATAGTGGACATTTTTTTTATTCAAAAGCTTTATGATGAAATGGTACGTAATCTAAAGCTGTACAGTCTAAGAGAATAAGGATAGGAGAATCACGTTTTGTCTTTTTTTTCATAAGTTAGAATGAGACAAAGATTGAATATCCATTGAACTCGATTCTCCGAAAAAATTATTAATCATACTCAATTGTTTCACAAGACATTTAATAAAAGTATATAAAATTGTTTCAATCTAATTGATCACAATAATCCTCCAATTTTAGAAGAAATGACGAACATCTGGTTATTATCACCATGGCGAGAAGAACTTCCACCCAACACTCTCTTCGATGAAATTTCTGCCTTAGAAGAAGTTTATGTTCATCTGCAGGGCGATTCATCCCTTGATAAGTGGACATACTTTTTCAACAAAGACCCAACTCCAAGTTTACTGAAACTGTTCCAGTATTGTGCATCAATTCCGGTATCAAATACAAACGTTGAACGAATTTTCAGCGTCATGGGAAATTTGTGGACTGACGAACGTAACCGACTGCTTGTACCATCAGTTCGAAGTGAACTTTGTATATTTTTTAATATTTCTCAACATTGTACTGAAATTGAAGAATTATTCCTTAAACACAAAGAATTGACCAAAGCTGCGCAGTCAGATAAAAAATACACATGACAGCAAAGTAAAATGTAATTTAATATTTTCCATATTATTACAATATATTTGATGTTTTGAATTTTAAGTAAAGTTTTGAAGTGATTATTTTAATACGTGTTAAAATGTCTGTAAGAAAATGTATAATTTAATTGTAATTTTTTTTTATTTTTTTACTACTTAACCCCCCCCCTCCCCCGGCTTGTCCGCTATTTTTTGGAAGCAGACCTGGCAACCTTATTTGGTTGCTTGAATAAAACTTATTAATTTATTATATATACGTTTTGCACCTTACACGGTGTATGCCAGGACATTCTACTGTATATAAATAAGGCATAGTATCTTCCTCTCAGTGTGTCTGCAGGGTCCAAAATCAAACTGCAAATCACATTGTGACTGGCTATAAACTGAGGGCATATGCCAGTCCAGTATCTGATTTTTTTTTTAATATAAATAATGCTGCACATCAATGGTTAAATGGCCTGGACATTGATATTTGAACACAGTTCTTTTTTAACATTTATATTTTATTGGGTTTTACTAATTTAGATGAAAAATTAATTTATATGGCTAGTGCGTGTATGATATGCCCTGCACTAAATAAATAATAAATATAAGCCACAGTATTCGTTAATGTGCAGCATATACATAAGCAAAACTTTTCCTTCGCATGTTGTATTAACCAGTGCAGACTTACAATGGATTACTGAAAAAATTACTCATATACAGTATATCAGCAGTAATCTAAGAATGGGTTCTCAGATCTCTGCTTTCATGACACTTATAGCAGTGGTGATCAACCTTTTGGGTCTGATGTGTCAAAAATTCAGAAAATGCTTAACTTGATTCTGTTGGTGTATCACACATGCATACATACAAATAAAAGTGAAACAATTCTCTACCTCCATGATGGCGAACCTATGGCACGGGTGCCACAGGTGGCACGCGGAGCCATATTGGTGGGCACGCAAGTGTTACCCTAGCTCAGCTCGAGCATTCATGCACGCACCAGCCAACTGATTTTCAGGCCTTCCGGTCCCACCGGAAGTCAGGAAACTGACTGTTTCTGGCCTCCGGAAGGCCTCTGGGGGGATGGGGAAGACTGTTTTTGCCCTCCCCAGGCTCCTAGAAAGCCTCTGAAGCCTGGGGAGGGGAAAAACCAGGCCTACTGGGCCCACTGTGCCATTGGGTACCAAAAGGAGGGGGAAGTGTGGGGAGGTCACGTGTGCATGCGCGGGAGGGCGGGGCGTATTGAATTATTGAATTATGGATGTGGGCACCCGCACCCATGACTCCCCACATTCTCCCCACATTCTCCCCGCTTTTGGCACGCGACGGCAAAAAGGTTAGCCATCACTGCTCTACTTCCATCCATAGATCCAGCCTTGACTTTAGCCATAAGGTGAAAAAGGCCACTTCGCACTGTTCCTCAAGATTTGCTGCATGCTGCTTCCCTTCAGATGGTGTTTTCTTTCTGTTGTTAGGCCCCTGCAGTCTGCCTGAGATGGCTCCAGTTTATACGAGATCTTCGTACTTGAAGCAGCTTCAGAGAATATTTTTATCCACAGCTTCTGCAGCCTCTGAACACCAGACAAAAGCACGTCCCATTCTTGGGCAATTTTTAGATGCTCCAAAGGCTGCACAAGAGCACATCCCTCTTGCACAGCTTCCAGGGGATCGGGAGGCCGTGCTGAGCACACTTCATTCTTATGCAGCCTCCACAGCTTCCAAAAATCAAGTGAAAATGGGGCTTGCTTTTGAGACTAGATGTTATCAGGTGTTGATCAACCATGATATGTCTTTCAAAACATCATGGCATGACATCTTTGAAACGCATGTCATGGATTTGCCATCTCTGATCTATAATATTTTTAAAATCTCCCCTGAGAAAGAAAGAAAAAGAAAGAAAGAGAGAGAGAGAGAAAGAAGGAAGGGAGGGAGGGAAGAAGGGAAGAAGGAAGGAAGGAAGGGAGGGTGGGAGGAAAGAAGGGAAGAAGGAAGGAAGGAAGGAAGGAAGGAAGGAGGAAGGAAGGAAGGAAGGAAGGCAAGCTACTGTATTCAGTAGCTTTAAGAAATTGAATGAAGTGGCAGAATAAAATGTTTGGTAGCCTTTTGTCAGGAGGCCCTTCATATGACCACTTAATCCCTAGTTACCTCATGAATGAATTACAGCAATGTGCATGCACCTTCTCGGGCTGCCCTTTGAAGATGACCTTGAAATTACAGCTGGCCCAGAATGCAGCTGTGTGTGTGTGTGCGCGCAGTGAAGGGCATGCCACAATATGCCCAAAAGTCACCACTGCTTTATGAGCTGCACTGCTTGAATTCCAAATGCAATTCAAGGAGTCAGTTATTACCTATAAAGCCTTTTATGGCATAAGGCCTGGTTATCTGAGGGACCATTTATCTCTGATTGTTTATGCTCATTCAGTAAGATCATGTAAAGTGGGTGCACTCCAATTCCTCTCAATTAAATACAGGTAGTCCTCAGCTTACAACTATTTGTTTAGTGACCATTCAAAAGTACAACAGCACTGAAAAAAAGAGTTATGACTGGTGTTCACACATGCCCAAAGGTTGCAATGCCCAGGGTCATATAATCATCATTTGTAACTTTCTCAACCAACTTCCAACAAGCAAAGTCAATGGGGGAAGCCACATTCATCTAATGACCTCCTGATTCACGTAACAACTGCAGGGATTCACTTAATAACGGTGGCAAAAAAGCTTCTAAAATGAGGCAAACGTATTTAACAACTGTCTTGCTTAGCAATGAAAATTTTAAGCTCAATTGTGGTCATAAGTCAAGGACTGCCTGTAATGCCATCTTGGGTCCTAGGAAAAGCACATTCTGTCAGGGTATCTGCCCTCTGGAAGAGCATCCTCCCTTCCCTCCTCCCCCCAGATCCAAAAGGCTCCCACCCTGATAATATCCTGAAAACTCTTGAAAACTAGGCTCTTCTTCCAGGACTTGGAATATGGGAATCATTAGGCCCCTATGGTTGTACATATACACACACCTTGGTGTTATGTATTATTTTTTCCCTTCTAATTTGTTGTGGCTGCTGTTTTACTTTTTAAAATGTAAGCCACCCAGAATCATTTAGAATCAAGCAGTCTTAAATCTGAATTACATAAATAATAATGTCTCCTGACAATCTTCAGAAATACAAAATCTGAACCAGCAACAAAAATGATTAGGGGGCTGAAGGTTAAAACATATTTATTTATTTATTTATTTATTTATTTTATTTATTTATTGGTTCGATTTATATGCCGCCCTTCTCCAGAGACTCAGGGTGGCTTACAATGCGTTAAGCAATAGCCTTCATACTTTTGTATATACCTGCTTAGTAGGGCTTTCGGCCCCCCCAAGCGGTGTTCTATTTTATACAAAGTCAGCTTATTGCCCCCACAAACCGGGTCCTCATTTTACCTACCTCGAAAGGATGGAAGGCTGAGTCAACCTTGAGAATGCTCACAAGAATTGGGTATCTCTAGTCTAGTGAAAAGTAGGAGTAGGGGTGACATGATAGCAGTCTTCCAATATTTGAGAGGCTGCCACAAGAAGAGGGGGTCAACCTATTCTCCAAAACACCAGAGGGCAAGACAAGAAACAATGGATGGAGACTAATCAAGGAGAAAAGCAACCTAGAACTAAGCAGAAATTTCCTAACAGTGAAAACAATTAACCAATGGAACAGCTTGCCTTCAAAAGCTCTGGATGTGCCATTACTGGAGCTTTTAAGAAGAGACTGGACATCCACTTGTCTGGAATGGTATAGAGCACTGGTGAAATCTGAACCGGCTTGCTACCAGTTCGCTGGCCACGCATGCACACTGCGCACCAAGAATGCTGTGGATGCATGTGCATTTTGCATCAAACACGTGCTGCATGCGCATGAGCATGCACAGTACATGCCAAAAGGAGGCGTGGGAAGGTAAGTAGAACAGCGGCGGGGGGGGGAGGATAAGATGTGGCGCACGATCTTGGGAATCTTTTTAAAAACTTCTTTAAAGCATTTTTTACTACCAGTTCGGGTGAATGATATTTTCAATAGGGTTTGAAAGCATTTTGCCTCTGATATTGAAAGTTATAGAAAGCCATTGTAATGCATAGACACACTTTAGCTTATTCTCTTCTCTGAAAACTCCACATCATGATGGTAATCATTATAGAAAATGTCTGTTTGTAAGAACTGACAAGCATCTGCTAATTTCTGTGTATGAAGCGATAATTAAATAAAATGAAGCAATAATGAAAAACATAAAGATGTCAAGCTAATGTTATTTTTGATCAATTGGCAATTCTGGTTCATAAACAGCATTAAATATCCAAACAGATTTTGCATTCTGTGACAGGACCCAGGACAAATCATTTATTATCTCTTTTGCCTGTATTTCATTATCATTTTATAACCCATGAATGGGTTGAATTTGGAGCATATGTGCACTAAGATTTCACTAGAGTAGCTAGTGTGATCTTTATATATTCGTGGATAACTCCTGTAATAGGAAATAGTTTCTGAGTACTGTACCGCTTGAATCAGTGGTGGGTTGCTCCCGGTTCGGCCCAGTTCAGCCGAGCCAGTTATGGTGACGATGTGATGTCACTGAACTGGTTCTCTTAGACCGGGAACTGGGCCCTCCCGCCCGCACCCATTTTATTCCTACCTTTATTTCTTGTTTTTTAGCCCAGCTGATAGGTGCGGCAGAGTTGAATGCTGCACCTCAGCTAGGTAGAAACCAAATGCGCTTACGCAGAGCACAAGTTCAGCATGTGTACGAGCGCAAAGCGTGTGTGCGAAGAGAACCGGTGGTAACACCGGTTGGAACCCACCACTGACTTGAATGCCCATGTAACTCTTGGCTTTCTAGAGATTAAGAGCCACAATCCACTAAGAAAATAAGTAAATGCAAAGTTTCAGTCACATAAGTAAAAAGCACTGCTCCCTTGCACTTGGAAAACAGGTTTACTTTTGAAATAAATGAAGGGTAGGTGAATCCTACGAATAGCCTTTCCAGCACATTTGTTTTCTGCACAACATGTAGCCCACATGTGTGGGCCACCAAGCATTTTATAAAAATTCTGTATATTCAATGCCCCCAAATATCACAACTGCCAGGAAGGATCCATCAGCATAGTTTCCCCACAAGGCACTGCTAAGCACCTCCAACACTTTCTATCCTGACCGACACCATCAGCCCCACTGCTGTCATCGAACAAAGGATCAACATGTTAGCTATTCCTTTGTGGTCCACAATTATTTTTAATTTATCAGTGTGGCTATGCAGATCCCACTTATAGCAACACAAACATGCATTTGTTGTATCTTTTTAATATTTCCATTAGGAAGGCTTGTTATGGTGGAGCTATGGCTTTTCCCCAGTGCTGAAACCAGCATGCATGTAATTACCGAAAATATTCATTTGTTTATTCATTTATTTTTCCAGTACAGTATCAACCCAATTTTAGGTACGGCAATTTAGAAATGAGCTTATTCAGTTCAGTAAAGTTTACTCCCAGATAAATCAGGGGAGGCTTGCAATCAATCATACAGTGGGAAATTTAAATCCCACACATCCAATTTGTTTTCAGAAGGCTGTGTGCCTAAAGGTAAGGTACCTCGCTCAGTATATTAAGTGAGACTCTACCTAGTGTGGAAGTTAACTAGTCAGGGTTATCTTCTTTTTCCCCTCTGTATATTTCCCCATTCCTGCATACATACAAGCGCACCGAAAAGAGAATAACAACAACAAAAATGAACGACGTTGGAAACAGTAAAAGTAGGAAAAGAAGAGAGGATGAGGAGAAAGTAAGAACAGGTTCAGAGAAGGGGTAAAGAAGAGAGTGAAAGAGAATGTGGGGGACTTAAGCAAGTTTTGCTGCTATTTAAATGAATGAGGGATAGTCACTTGAATAAGAAGAGTTTGTCACTTTCAAAAATACCGCAAAGCAGGAGAAAATCTACTTTAAGAATCTGGATACTTGCCCTTGGTTAGTATTTAGAAAGAGGTTTCTCTCTTCTTCCAGAACTGTTGCAGCACGATAGATTTGGTAGATGTTTTCAAGCAGAAATTAAACATCCATCCATCTGCTGACGATGCTTTAATCTACATTCTGCACAGAGCAAGTAATTTGACTCAATGACCCAAATGGTCCTTTCCAGCCATAAATTCTGCCATAAATATTAATTCATTTGCCTGAGCATTGAATTAAATGCATTGCAGTTTGCATAACATGTGTTTCTGGTCTCTACTTGTGGCAGTAAATGTGGCACATTGTACTCTGGATTAACTCAGCTATGCTGTAAAAGGCTAACCTGAGATGATAGGTAGGTAGGTAGGTAGGTAGGTAGGTAGACCGACCTTAAATATGAAGAATCAGATCAATTACACTGAAGATTCTTCTGGCTTCATAGCAAGTGTTGATTAGAACAATTTTTGTTCTTTTTTAGCACAATCCAAAGAAGATGTACTGGGAATACATGTGCATTGTGCTAAATTTACAATATGAGGATTTATTCTACATAGATCTGTTTTAAAGAGCTACACTCTATATAGGTAATCCTCAACTTACAATTAACGTAGTGACCATTTAAAGTTAAAATGAACTCTAAAAAGTGACTTATGACTGTTTTTCACACTTACAACATTTCCATATGTCACATGATCGTGTGACCGTTGGAGACCGTTGCAACATCTCCATATGTCACATGATCAAAATTCAGATGCTTGGCAACTGACTCATATTTATGATGGTTGTAGTGACTTAGGAGCATGGGATCACTTTCTTGCAATCTTCTGACAAGCAAAGTCAATTGGGAAGCCAGATTCACTTTACACCCGTGTTACTAACTTAACAGCCTCAGTGATTCAATTAACAACTGTGGCAAGAAACTTTGTAAAATGGGGCAAAATTCATTTAACAACAGTCTCGCTTAACAACATAAGTTTTGGGCTCGTTTGTGGTCATAAATCAAGGACTACCTGTAAGTGTTGCCATAACAGTGAATTTTTTAAAGGTGAGGTTTGGACAGTTGCTTCATTAACGAACTACTCATTTTCAGTATAAAAAGAGGCTTGCTTCTTTTTATGTATCTTTTGCTGTTTGAACACCATCTAAATGGAACATATTCTGTGTGAGATGAGAACCAATGCAAGATGAAGCTCTAGGCAGTAAACTATGCATAATCTTAAAGTTCAGTTATATTTTGCATATACATGGAACAATTAACAGTGAACAAGCTGTAGAGCACCATTGTTCCTGTAAATAATTAACAAGGCTAAAGAGGAATAGGGGGACAAAATAGATTCTGCTGGACAAGAGAAACATCTGAGTATCAAAAATTCGCTAGAGTTTGGAAAGTGATACAGTCTTATTGCTTGGAAATAAAGATGTTTCCTGGCAAGTAATTCTTTGCTTAAATTGTGTGTGTTTTTTTTTAACTTTCCTCTGCTGCCCACTTTCTAGATAGTGACCGCAGAGGACATAATTAAGAAAGCAGTTCATGCTAAAATATTCTGAAATTTGTCATAGTTAGTGGGGTTGGGTGGGGTGTTTTGTTTTGTTTTTGGCCTTTAGGTTGCCTTGGGATGTTCTTCTGTCATCACAAAGCCAAGGATATTTTCATAGTTCCATTGTTTGATGGATCTGTTTTCATAAAACAGCTAAAAGTGTAGTCTCTCCAGGAGAACCAACATCTACAAAAAATGGAATGGTTCTGGTTTAACTTTATCATGTTTGTGGAGCAGGGCAAAATATACAATATCATAAAATGACAAATAAAACGACAAGTGTTCAAGATGACAAAACACAAAGAAGAGTTTCTTAAAGCAACGTACTGACAGAACCCAATATTGGCTATCCCTCAATTTCAAGACAGGGGAGGAAAACTCATGTGGAAATTCTGTTTCTAGGTCCATAAACAGAAATTCTCCCATAAAGAAGAATTCTTACTAGGGCAGAAGGGGGTGATACCACACATTTACTTTATCAAACTATGGAAAAACTTAATTATCTAATTACTTCCTTCAGCATTCCTGTACCTGTTGGGAATTCTGGTAGTTGTAAAACCAATAAATGAGGGGCACCAAGTTGGGGAAGACTTGGTTCATTACTTGTATACACCATAGCTACGTACTTGATGGGTAGGTGTGGCAGTTTGCACCAGTTATTGTTGCTTAGTCCCTTAGGCAATGTCTGGACTGATTCATTTGTCCTGTTAAACCAAGCTTTATGAACTAAACCTCAGTTATTGGAGCTCTTGTAATACTCTGATCCAAACTGCAATCAAATTGCATTTGGTGGGGGGGGAGGGGTGATGGAATGAGCTCCCATCAATTTGTCTCAACTTCTGCCAATCTAGCAATTTGAAAGCATGCAAATACAAGTAAATAAATAGGTACCATCTTGTGGGAAAAATAACAGAGACACAAAAGGACACCTCCCCCTCCAGCATCTCCTGGGCAATAGTGATATCACTGGCTAATCCTTTCAAACTGGAAGCCCTTGGTAGTGCTTCCAACACAAATGCAGTAGTTTCAAACTGCATTATGGTTTTCTTATTTCATTTCTGCTTTACTGATATTACTACTAAATAAAGCACCATTGATCTACAGCAGGGGTAGTCAACCTTTTTGTACCTACCGCCCACTTTTGTATCTCTATTAATAGTAAAATTTTCTAACCGCCCACCAGTTCCACAGTAATGGTGATTTATAAAGTAGGGACAAAATCCCTACCGCCCACCATGAAAGCTGGAACTCCCACTAGTGGGTGGTAGGGACCAGGTTGACTACCACTGATCTATAGGATAGATGAAAATTAACTTCTTTGTGCTGATAACAAAGAGTGATGCCAATCATACTATTTTTTTAAAAAAACCTAGAATCTTCCCTTAAAACATCAAAACAATGTACAATAATGATTATAATTAATAAATTAAAAATAGAGCAGAAATAGTAAAACAGTGAAAGAAAATGGTAAAACATGCAATTAACGAATAAAATATTAACAATTAAAGCCTTGGGCAAATACGGGTTCAATTTCTGACAAAAACAGTGCAATGGACTACTGCCTAGCCATGAGGGAACATGATTCCCAAGGGAATATTCTAAACTCATGGCTGGAACATGTTGATCCACAAAATGGAATAACAGATTATCATGTTGAAAATTATACAAAAATTATACCACTATGGGAGCACTAGAAAAGCAGGTTCTGGTGGGGAATTAAATGACCTTTGTTTTCTGATGAAAAAGGCCCAGTAGGGTAAACTGCTTTAATCTGTGAGTATTGGGGAGGGTTTTGGGGGTTTTGGGGGTCTTCTTCTCTGTTGTGTCCTAAAGCTGTACAAAGCATTTCAGAAGGGTTTTGTGGCAAACTGCAAGTGAAACATCTCTATGAAACATTAAAGCCGCTGTGTACTTTGCAAGTGTGGCAAGCTGACCATTCTGCGCTTGTACAGAATAAACGTGTGCTGTGATCACAAGTGAGGTGAAATGGCTATGCCGTGCAGATAGACAAGGAGTTGGCCAAGGGTAGCTTTTGAAACAGCTGTATGAGTCTTGCAAAACATGCACCCCTTTAAAGCTTCGAAGAAGTGTTTGATATACCCAAATGCATTTTGCAATACTCTTCTTTGAAATACTTTGTGCAGATCTAATAGGCACTGTTTGGGAAAAGTAGCTGTGAGAGGATTAGGGTTACCAGTTTAATCAGGATGAGGTCTCATTCTTGCAAGAAGCTCGTACTCACTAAATCTATACACATGTCAGGTGTACAATAACAGGAGGATACAATTTGGCAGCTGTAAGTAGTCTATCCAAACCATTAATAGTGTTGATATAAAGAAATATTTTTGTTTCCAATGGCTAAGTGAATTGCTATTCGGCTTGTTTAGAGGGCAATGTTTGCTTTTGCTCTAGGCACAGCTTGCCTATTTCATCTCTGACAGTCAGGGAAACTGAGTACCGGTATATATAAAATAAAATGTATTGAAGGTGTCCTTCTTAAAACATGTTGTCTAAAAGAATCTAGATGACCACTGGGCCAGTCACATAAATATACAGTAGTTAACATTTGAAGCTAAATTTGAATTCAGTTTGAATTAAATTTGAGAGGCAAATTTTAAGCCTGGAAGATAGTCACGTTTTACACATATCAGATTGCCCTCAAATTTTTATTTTTCTGTGTACATGTGCATGCATGTATTTGTGGCTGGCTGACTGGCTGGATGAATGAATGGATGGATGAATGAATAATATAGTACTTCACAAGATGCTGAAGATGATTACCTCTCTCAAAAATAAAAAAGTGTTATTTCTTTTATATGAAGTGGGCATCCTAATCAGAATCAGAAAAAGGCAATATATTCTCCAAAATACATTTTAAAAGTTCCTCACAAGTATTACTGGTAAGAATTTCTGTCATAATTACTAATAGAAAATAATATTAATTAGTATGAAGTACAAAGATATCCATATGGATGTGGAAGAAATAAAAACAGCTTAGCAAAGGTTTGTAAAAAGATACACATGTGAAAAAGATTTAATTTCCAAGATGATGCTTCAGCTTTATATCCACTGGGAATGGGAAAGATTCTATTGAATTCAATGGGATTTATTTTTGAGATTATGTTCTAGGATTGTAGTAATCAATTTGTTTGTATCCATTATTTTTAATTTAGCAGGTTCTAATTGAATACTAAAACTAGTTTTTTTTTTAAAAAATTAGGTCATCGTTACTTATACAATTTTTTTCAAGTTGCCATGCATATTGGAAGAAACTGGAAAACAAAAATAATATATTTTTATAAGTTCAAATAAATAAATAAATAAATAAATAAATAAATAAATAAATAAATAAATAAATGTCAAGAGTTCTATTACTTTCCCTTTCTTGCCCCGAAAATAGAAAAAAACAATAAAACCAGTTTGTTTTTAGTTTGTGCCTAAAGCAGAGGAGAGTTGAAATCCAGAGATTTTTAAAACCAAGTTAATTTGCAGCCACTTTATACACAAGAGATAAGCAGCTGAAAGCTGATTCTCGCTAGTTTTTGCAGCTCCTTTTATGAAGTTATTACATCATTAGCTTTTCTGGACATCCCCAGTTCACCAAGCGTGAAGTAATTATCCTGTATCACAGAGATAATGAAAACTGTAAAAAGTAGAGATGAGGTCAAATATTGTAGACTCTGACCATTTACAAACAATTATTGGGCATGATGCAGGAATTCTTAATCAAATCTGATTGATATACATATACTGTATTAAGTCCTGGTCTTTGTTTTAACAATCAATTTTCTTGGGATTTTATACTTGTTTCTCATCTCTATTTCTGATGCTGAAAAAGATTGCTTGGAAAGCACACAATGAAAATAATTTCTACACCGATTTTGCAAATAAATGAGAACGTAATTTAAGAAGACTTACTCTTTCTCAGCAAACATATAATAAGGTTGTGACTTCTACCAACTTGGATTGATTAAATTGTTTATATACTTGCAAGTTATCTTATAATGCAAGCATATTTTCCTTATGGAATTTACAGTTTAAAATTTGTTACTGGTAAAGCAGAAAGAGAGAAAAGAGTAGGAAGGAAACATAAAGGAGAGAACATGTTTTCTGTTCAGTTCCATATATTTAGACCTTAATCTAAATAATAATAATTCAGTATTTCTGCCAAGAAGACATGAGAACTGAGGGATCAGTGGGTTTCTACCGGTTCGCACCAGTTCGGGAAAACTGGTAGTGGTGGCGGCAGGAGGCTCCGCCCACCCACCCGGACGTCATCACAGATGCTCTGCGCATGTGATTGCTCCCGGTTCCGAACTGGTAGCAAAGATAAGAGGAACCCACTACTGTAAGGGATCTACATCTACAGGGATTGTCAGTAATGTCAAAATGCTGGGTGCAACTGGGTGATCAAAACTACTACTCTTTTTAAAATGTTGCTCATATCACATGTACATAAAAAAAGGACAGGGCTTTAATTGCCACACCCACCATCTGCACATCCTTGCCAATGGCTCACATTGGCCCAAAATATTTAGCTACATGATGATCCCCAACTTACCCTTCCACAGAGAGAAATTCTCAAGCTTCCTTTGTCTGCCACAGTAAAATAACTTAATTTAGGTGATGCAGGGTAGATGTCTGAAACAAAGAGCATCTATGAAGCAGAATATTTGTAGCTCAGGGTTGAAATGATGCTCTCTGAGCTTGATTGCTTTCTTGCAAATGTTTCATTACCCAAACTAGGAAACATCATCCGTGCATGATGATGTTTCCTAGTTTGGGTAATGAAATGTCTGCAAGAAAACAACGAAACTCAAAGAGCACCAAGGACGCCTCAAAAAACATCTGCCATTATCCTACATACCAGTGGTGGGTTGCTCCCGGTTCACAGCGGTACGCAAGAACCGGTAGTAAAAATTTGTAATAGTTTGGAGAAGTAGTAGTTTGGCCGAAGAGGTTGTAGAAAAAAAAAAAGCCTTTCAAAGCCTCTGGTGATCCCAGCTGAGTTGCCTGATTGTCAGAGGCTTTTAAAAGCATTTTTTTCTGCAACCTCTTAAGGTTGTAGAAAAAATGCTTTCAAAAGTAAAAAAAAAAAAGTTGGCCACGCCCACCCAGTCACATTACCCCCCATCAAGCCACACCCACAGAACCGGTAGTAAAAAAATTTAGAACCCATCCCTGCTACATACTCCACACATCATGTACTGCCTGGAACATGGACCTTTGCTTAATAGTAGGGACAATCCTGCAAAACCTGTACTGTATAAATAAAGTAAGAGTGAAGAGTAAAGGGGAAAATTTATCAAGACCCAGTTTAGGAGTGGAGACCATGTAACTTTCATGAGCCAAGTTTAACTGAACACTGCTGAAGACAGATAATAAGGTGCCACCCATTTAAGGATGGTACAAATAGCAAATAAACTTTATATAATCATGCTGACCAATAATAATGTTAAAATGCCAAACATCTTATTTTTGATAACTTGGGTTAGATTTTCTGCTTATAGTCAGAATATACAGTTAATAAAGCAGAGGTTGACACAAGTCTGCTTTTGTGGTTAGTTACTTCCTAGCTCCCATTTGAAAATACAGATGCTGATTTAAGATAACTTATGAGCTAACACCTGCAAACTCAAAGCAAGTTATTAAGAAGGCTTACTCAAGTCCAGGGTCCTTGGTAGTTTACAGGACTTAGTTCCAGAATTTGTTTTACTCCTTCAGAAGTAAATGTAATAATATGATCAAGAGCCTAAGTTCCAAATTGGGTGCTTTTTTTGGCTTTTCTTTCCAATTCTAGAATAGGGTGTGATCATTACAAATGACCCCTTCAATCTTTGAAATGCTGCCATAAATTTGCTTTGGTGGTTGGGCTCTTCAACTGCCCATTTATGGAGCACGATGTATACAAGATCGACTTTCCATGACAAATCACAATAAAAAGAGGCAGATGGACCATATTGAATGTAGCAGGAATACAATAGATGGCTCTAAGTCCTGTTCTTAAACTCTCCTATTAATCAGCTTGAAGGAAAACTGATTGAATTATTTGGTTCCCTGCCATTTCTTAGTGTTTCAAGATTAGCAAACACAACAGTTGGTTCCAAACTGGATTGCGAGGAATGTGGGAAGTAGAAAAGAGGGGAAATTGATTTGTAAGGAAGTTTCTGTGGGGCTCTATCCAGTCCATAGTGCTCAAGGAAAGATTAAAATTTCAGAAAACATACATCTTATGCCACCCCCTCAAGTATTACACCGAAATAAAATTGAAAAGTCTATCACTCTGCCTCAGATTAGTTTTGTGTTGAATTTCATCAGTGATATTATATCATCCTAGTATCTATGACCCTCACTTCTTGTTAAGTAGGATTGGGATCTGATTATTGTAAAAGCATCTGTGTCCTTGGTGTGCTCTCAAATTGGTCATACACATTTATGGTCATCACAAAAATCTCCTGACTGCTGATTTATCTTGTATTTAAGATCATCACTTCTTAGAAATCCAAGATGACCTCCTATCCCTAATTTTAAAGTAAGGCATTTGGAAAAGAATCCTACTTTTCCTCTGAGATATTCTCTTCTTTCTTTCTCCTCAAACTAGAAACCCATTAGCTCCTCAGGATATATATTCTCTACCATCCCAACTTTATTTCTTTTCTGGGAAGAGGACCTCAAACTAAGTAGTAAGTACAGGATCTTAGTCACCTACCATTTTTATTTTTAAAAACCCTGAGGACTAAGTTAAATTCACTCTAGGAGTTGTTGCATTTACTCTCTTTCCCTGCCTTCCAAAAAGATGCTATGACATGTCGGCCACCTAAAAGCAAATGCATAAGGAATCCATCAGCTCTCATTGTTTGTCATAAACTATAAAGTTTCAACATTTCAGATCTTCAAACTGCATAATTTTTACAATCCATTTCAAAGAACTGCTGCCAGCTCCAGATGTACTGTAATGGATGTGCTTGAGAAATAAACGATGAAAATTTATTGGCTTGCACTTGCCATATTCCTATTTATTAGCAGTTTCCAAGATGGAAAGAAAAACTGTTTATCGAGTCTGTTTTAACATTCCATATAATTTCTAGGCTTTGTATTTGTTTAAAAAGGGGGGGGGGAAGCTATAAGGAATCTTTAAAACTACTCCTTCGTAGTAATGCTAAGACAGAAGTATTTTCCTAACAATGATATAGTCTTGGCACTGGAGTGACATGACTACCACCCTTGTCACCAATCCTATTATTTTTTTCACCTGTGATTTGTGATTATTATATGTCCTATACTTATGCTTCTCTTATTAAATGGGGAAATGCTGTTTTAAGACAGCAACGTGTTTCAGAACATATTGCTACCTTATGCTCCAAGGGTACATCCATATTCCCACTGGAGAGATTTTGCCTTACCTCCCAGCTTCTGAGCTTGTATCATATAACATATGGGCATCAGGGGTAGGTTCTACTTATCTTTACTACCAGTTCGCATCGTGCCCGCATGCACGTTTGCTTTGCTCGCACTCGCTCTTCTGCACATGTGCAAAAGCTTCTATGCATGCGCAGATCACCTATGATGATGTTCGGGTCAATGGGCGGAGCCTCCTGTCGGTTTTACTACCAGTTCTTGCAAACCGGTCCGAACTGGGAGCAACCCACCACTGATGGGCATAGTTGGGGATAGGTCCTCAAATCAGGATTCCCACTATGCCAAGATTACGTCCCATGGAATAGGGATGTCAGCAAATGAGTGGGACAAGATATATCAAATGCCCAAGCCTTTCATTTACATGACTGTGGAGCAAGGCTGGTGTATTGATGTCACCACATGCTCAACATATCTTGTTCCTTGCTTGCTGGCAAAAAAAAAAACATATCCCATAGTCCAGCTGGTCGTTTTCTGTTAGTATTTCTCCACTGAGGTTGAGACCAGACTGGCTATAACCTGCTCCTGGGGGCAATTTAGTTTATTTAATTTCAATTTTGTCATCAAGGAATAATTAAAGCATGTCAATTGCCTTCACTGGCTATAGTGCAGATGCCATTATCTTTCTAGGTTTTTTGCTATCGGTTGTTGTATTTATCCTACACATGGTTAATGTTTAGCACAATTTTTGGCGATTACCAACTGCTATTTGTACTAGTTACTGTAAGTATGTGTTTTATGTAATTTTGTTTCATTTTTAAAGTTTTCTTAATAATTACAGATCCATGTGCTGTATTCTCTTGTTTCTGGTCCAAAGGTTTGTTGTGGATCCCCATTCTGTGCATTCTTCAAGGCAAGGGAAACTTGCTGCCCTGCAAGTGAGAAATTTTGCAGGGTTTTCAACGCTTTTGCGTATTTTTTAAAAAATTGACCTCCCCTTACATAACTTTTCTTCCAAAAGACTCTGGATTTTGCTGCTGTTGTTGTTGTTGTTGAGTACCAATGGACAAATATTCACACATTCAGGTACAGAAATGTCTAAAACGTACAACAGGAGTAATATAAACAAGTTATTTTATTGTTGTGAAAGAAGAAAGAGATGCTTAATTATGCCCTGACCTGGGCATAGCCTGCCTGTGCCTGGAGCAGCCCGAGAAGAGCAGGACAAGGCTCCCAAATATTGGCCTGCTTGAGATGATAACCACTGACTGGCTGAGAGTTCTTGGATATTGGCCAGAAAAAGCAAGCAATGTCTGATCACCCTCAGCAAACTGTACATTCCCCAAGATGTCAGCTTAACCATGCTCATAATGCCTTGATATGTGAAGAGATTTGCAAATATTGGGACACCCTGGATCAGTCTTGGATATATTTTCCAACTGGGTGGAGAAGGAAGATTTAAAAAAAACACAGATGGAATCTAGAAGATCTCAAATGTATTTGCTGCTTTGTTTTTTTCTTCTGCACTGATTAGCTTCCATGTCATATACTAACCAACCAACAAACAAACAGCAAACAAGCAAAAACCCATGCAGTTAAGAGGAGTGTCTTTTTTTTAAGGGGGGAATTTGTCCATTTCTCCTTTGCTCATGGTAATTTATAAAGCTACACACATTAAAATGGTGTGTGTTAAAGATATTTTAGGTGACTTTTAGTTTTTTGCTATGAAGTATTTATGCCACTTGGAAGGAATCACAGATGTAAATGTGTTCTCTCTCTCTCTCCTCCCCCCTCCCGTGTGTGTGTGTGTGTGTGTGTGTGTGTGTGTGTGT
The DNA here is from genome assembly GCA_012654045.1 of Ptyas mucosa. Lineage (NCBI taxonomy): Eukaryota > Metazoa > Chordata > Lepidosauria > Squamata > Colubridae > Ptyas > Ptyas mucosa. Next base: position 11,668,430 of record WNWU01000020.1, read on the forward strand.
GTTTAAATGTATATATGTGGATGGCTTCCCTAACATGATGTTGATTCAGCTGCTGTTTATTTTGGCCTTTTTCAATGACAGCTAGAATCCATTTAAAATAAAGTCCATGAATGATTCCAAGGTACTAGTTAAATAAATGCAAACCCTTCCAGAGGTGAGCAGCACATGAATTAACAACTGGTTCGCCCAGCAACTGAAAATGTGAGTGAGCATGCGTGTGGCCTTCTATGCGTGTGCTTTGCTCTCATGTGCGGCTTGCATGCATGCGTGCGGCTTAAAAAACGTGGCTAAATAGTACGGCATAGCGCCGGGGCAGGGGCCCACTGCAGGTCACAACTACCGGTTCGCCTGAACCAATCCGAACCAGCAGCAGCCCACCACTGAACCCTTCTCTTATTTTAACTGGAGGAAATCTCTCTTGGCCTTGGATCACCACAGAGACAATATTTGCAGCAAGGACAGTGTTTGGAGGACTGTGCCAGCTGCCTCTGTAAAGCCCTCTAAGTGTGCAGATCCCTTTGCAAGGACACTCATAGTAACACCATCTGCTCTCCTATGAGGCTGCTATGTCGGTTTTTAAAAATAAAGCTTATTTGGATATTTATCTCCTATTTACTTCTTTGGGAAAGGTCATATTCCTGCCTGATGAGTTATTTATTGTGGTAATGATTACTTCCTTGAGCTCCTGAGATCCCACAATCATGAAAGCTTCTTAGGTTTGTAGCCTACCTGTGCCTGATGCTAATTATTACTGGCTATTGTCATCTTTATTCCAACCTGCCCTTAATTTCCAGTCTTCTGTTGTTTCTGTGATAAGTGATAAAGGAGACGGAGATAAAAAGCGAATATTAATTCATTCCTAGAATCTCCCAGGACATTGGAAAGGTTATCTCTCTAACCCAAACCTCTCCTTTTTACTTTGGGCCTTTCTGAATGACGATTACTCGATAACTAACTCTTGCTGACAGATAGGGTGTTGAATACAATACCTCTTGACACATCTTGTGCCAGAAAAACGTTGCACCCAATCCCTCCTTCTCCACCTTTTCATTGCTGGAATCAAGGGCTGTTTTTAGAAGGCGGTTGTTATAAACAGCAGCTTTTGTTTGAGATATATTTCAGGCCGTAAGGATAGCTGGGAAGTTTTTCTACTCAACAACCTATCAGCGCCACTAAACATCATTAGAGAAGTTTCATTATACTGTACCGCTTTGCTTCTGGGGTGATGGCCAGCCATCAGTGTGGAATTGCCAAGTGTGGCACTTTCTGATGGATAGAGTTATGACTTCTTGATTGAATGGTAGAGCACTATAAATAAGCAACCCAGATTAGACTTGTCAACTGAACAGATTCAATTACTCTGGCCTGCTCTTGTGCCTCAGGTACGCTCTGTACGAGCTACAGAACACAATTATAAATTTTGAGATTATAATGGCAAGTCTATCAACTATAGATCTCTACAAAGCACACTGTTATGCACTAAGGCTTATGTGCTAAGCATTTATAAATGATGTTTAAATGAACCAGGATTAGCATAAAACTGTCTTAACACAAGAAGGGAACAAATCAATTTAAAAACAGTATGTTATGAAAAAAGGCAAATCCTTTTTTTTTTTTTTTAGCTAGATACATATGATTACTCCTGTATTACATCTCACTCCAAGCTTATCTACAATACTATTGAATTTGGGTGACATGTCTCCAGACACTTTCTTACAAGGACTTCCACTGTCAAGTTTTTTTCTTACGTTAATAATTATTTGCAAGATTTTTCAACTACAATCCTGTTATGTATATAAATGCCTAATATTTGCTGCTGTATATTGCTATAGTTAACTCCCACCTTGTCATCACTGTTACCACTCCCTCTTACCTCTAACCACGCCTCCTTAGTATATATAGTAAACACACACTGTGTTCTGTTGCTCTTCTTCTGATCCTCCTGTAAGAGATAAGATATGAATAAAAGGTTAATAGAAAATATATATATACAAGACTCTGAGTAATTATTGGGCAAGATCCTAACATTCTCACAAATCCCCAAATCACAGCTTTGTAGGCTGAAGCAAGACATGGAAATGCCCCCGAATTTGTCAACCATATAGAGAAAAAGAATTGTGCAGAAACACACTGTTCTTCTAAATACAATACCTTTATGTGACTGTTTGAAATTCCCTACATTCTAATACAGAGGTGAAATAATAGCTATTATAAATGGTAGTTATTAGTTGTTCTTTTCTGTATACCATTGAAGGAAACACATCATAGAGAAAGTTTTTGTTCGTGTATGTGAATTTATGCATGCTAAGCTTATGATTACATTTTTAAAGACAAAAACCGCATGCTAAAGATTATCAGGTGCCGTTGAGAAGTATACGGTTTTCACAACTATTATATGAAATAGTTCAGTTATATTTTGTTCTGAAATAAATGGTTATTTTAGGTGAGAGTAGACAGACAAACCATCTAAAATCATCAATACTCTGGGGCAGTGTTGGGATTCAAAAATTTTTACTACTGGTTCTGTGGGCATGGCTTGATGGGTGTGGCATGACTTGGTAGGCATGGCAGGGGAAGGATACTGTAAAATCTCCATTCCCACCCCACTCCAGGGGAAGGTTACTGCAAAATCCCCATTTCCTCCTGATCAGCTGGAATGTGGGAGGCAGAGAATAGATGGGGACGGGGCCAGGCAGAGGTGGTATTTACCGGTTCTCCAAACTACTCAAAATTTCCGCTACTGGTTCTCCAGAACTGGTCAGAACCTGCTGAATACCACCTCTGCTCTGGGGTATGTAATATTGGATCTCTAATTATTAAGATCATCTGATATCCAGGCACAAAAATTTTAAAAGGCTAACATTAAGTGGAAAGTTTTAACATCCTAATGGTAATTTATTTATATTTCCAAGCCATTCTATATATTTCTAGTTCATCATAAAAATGGTTCACATGTCTGCATATTACTATGTGGATCTCTTTTTGTTTATTTTGTATTTGTAAGATTTACATCCTGCCTTTCCTTTGGGATATGGAGGTTACATACACAGCACTCCCCTCTCCCAAGTTTATTCACTACAATGACCCTGTAAGGCAGGCTAAGAAAAAGTGTACTGATCTACAAATCAACCAAGGAGATTCTCTGCTTTAAGATGGACTTGGACTGGGGATTCCCAGCCAGCACAACTCCAATATTTTAACTACTGCGTCACACTGTCTCTCCATATTTTCCAGCTGAACACTGACAACCTTTCAATTCTAGATGTCTATGGAGATTCTCAGTCATCCAGGCCATGGCTGAGGTGCTTTTTTTCTAAAAGGCAACTGGATTCTCTTGGTTTTTTTACTTTGAAAACATTTCACTTCCAAAAAGCAAGAAAGACCAGTTGCCTTTTAGAAAAAGGACCTTTGGGGTTTTAATTGTAGAATATTTTTTTTTTCAAAAATAAAGTGGCATTTTGACAAATGTTGCCACTTGTGCTGTTTCTAACTAACCCAGTCAGTCTTTCCATTCCCTTCTTTCCTATATTTTCTATTCACCCTCCAAAGATGCCATTCTCTGCTATTGAACATTTCGAATCCTCTATTCTGGCTTTCAATCTTTAGTTTATTCCTGGAAAATTTGAGGGATTATTTCTGTGCATCTGGATGATCCCTCTCTTATGAAAACGGATAGAGGAGGTAGTATTTGACCAGGTTACGCCTGGTTTAGAATTTGAATGAGCAATCGCCAGAGAACATCAGAGTTATAAACCAGATGAGGTGCAAACATAGCTCCCAAAAAGGCAAACTGCTTCCACATTATTATCAACAGAATGAAATGCCCATGTAGGCAACAGAAGGCTCAACTTGACTCAAGGGAGACATTATTTTTTTAAAAAATACTATTTTGGCTCCAAAGCACTCTGAGAATTAAATAGAATAACTTAATATATAGGCTGTAATTTTCCGTTGCGTTAATTTGTTTCTCCTGGTTTATAGATGCAGTGCTTCAAATGTGATTTTTTAAAATCTGTTTTCCCCTTTTCTGTTCTTTTTTGGGTCTCTCTTTTTCAGTCACTTTTAAAGTGCACTCGATCAGCGAGTGTAGCAATATCCAAGGAAGCATTCCTTTCCAGAGGTAAAATAATAACTATCAATAAATAATACATAAAAGAGCCAGTTTGATCTAGTGGTTAAGGCATCAGGCTAGAAACTGGGAGACTGTGAATTCTACTCCCACCTTAGGCATGAAAGCTGACTGGGTGACTATGGGCCAGTCACTCTTTCTCAGCTCAGCTCACCTCACCTCAGAGGGTTGTTGTTGTAGAGAAAAGAGGAGGAGAAAGGTGCATTAGGGATGTTCAGCACATTAAGTTATTTTAGAAATAATAAGGGTGAGATATAAACATATAAACAAACAAACAAATCAGGGGGGTTAGTTAATTTTTTTAATTTTAATTTAATTTTTTAATTTTTTTTATTTATATGCTGCCCTTCTCCGGAGACTCAGGGCGGCTTACAATGCATTAAGCCAGTGATGCTAACCTTTTTGTCGTCGCGTGCCAAAAGCGGGGGTCGCGTGAGGGGTCGCGAGTGCAGGTGCCCACATCCATAATTCAATGCACCCTGCCCTCCTGTGCATGCGCATGTGACACCCCCCCCCCATTTCCCCCTGCTTTTGGCACGTGATGGCACGGTGGGCCCGGTAGGCCCATTTCCCCCCCCCTCCCCAGGCTCCAGAGGCTTTCTAGGAGCCTGGGGAGGGCAAAAACAGCCTTCCCCATCCCCCCCGGAGGCCTTCCCGGAGGCCGGAAACAGCCAGTTTCCCGACTTCCGGTGGGACCGGAAGGCCTGAAAATCAGTTGGCTGGTGCACGCATGTGCGCTGGAGCTGAGCTAGGGCAACACTCGCGTGCCCACCAATATGGCTCCGCGTGCCACCTGTGGCACCCGTGCTATAGGTTCGCCATCACGGCATTAAGCAATAGCCTTCATACTTTTGTATATTTTTATACAAAGTCAGCTTATTGCCCCCACAACCGGGTCCTCATTTTACCCACCTTAGAAAGGATGGAAGGCTGAGTCGACCTTGAGGCTGGTAAGAATTGAACTCGCAGTAATTGCAGGCAGCTGGATGTTAAATGCTGCCTTAATAGGAGGCATTAGCCTCCTACACCACTCAGGCTAGTAAAAGAAGAGAAATAGATTCTAATCAACCTGAAAAAGAACTCCTCGGAATAATTGATGACTGAATCCAAATCCATTTTTCTAGCATTCTCAGGTACTTAGTATCAGAGGCAGTCCACCAGATTCCTGAAACAAAGGGACTGATTAGGCAAGGATTCTACTAGATTTGAGGCTATTCCCCAGATTGTTTCTCTACAAATATTTCCATAGTTCGCCATCAAAGAAAAGCTCCCTTGCTTCCTCTTTTTTCAGCCTGGATAGTTTCACATATTTTTGTATTCATGTTTATGAAAAAAGAACATAAAACATCTGGCGGAGGGGCCACATGAAACTAAATGATGAATAAACTTCTGTGGAAGAACAAAAGTTGGTCCCCTGTAAAGGAATACAGGTAATCCTTGACCTATGACCACAATTAAGCCCAAAATCTAGGTTGCTAAGTGAAACATTTGCTAAGTGAATTTTGCCCCATTTTATGACCTTTCTTGCCACAGTTGTTAAGTGAATCACTGCAGTTATTAAGTTAAAAACACAGATGTTCAGTGAATCTGGCTTCTCCATTGACTTTGCTTGTCAGAAGATTGCAAAAGGTGATCACACGACTCCGGGACACTGCCAAGCATCTGAATTTTGATCGTGTGACCATGGGGATGCTGCAATGGCTGTAAGTGTGAAAAACAGTCATTTAAGTCACTTTTTTTCAGTACCATTGTAACTTTAAACCAGGGGTCGGCAACCTTAAACACTCAAACAGCCAAAAAGGTCTTAACCGGAAGCCCCTGTTCAATTCTGGAGCCGACCGGAAGTCCGGTTTCCCCATCATAGTCTCCCCCTAGCGTGGCATCCTTTTTCCTCTGCTTACCAGAAGTCCGGTTCCCCCACCATTGAGTTTCCTCCTAGCGCAGCATCCTTTTTCCTCTACCTGTCCTAATCAAAATCCCTATCAATTGTGGAGCCGACCAGCAACAGGGAGCTGCAGCAGAGAGATAAAAGAGCCACATCCGGCTTAAGAGCTGCGGGTTGCTGACCCCTGCTTTAAACAGTTACTAAATTAACTGTTGTAAATCAAGGATTACCTGCAGTCCTTTTTTGCCTATCATAGAGTCCCAAGTACCCCTTGGGAAGTGCCTATTTCCTGCTGAGCTGTGTCCAAATACTCAGGGACCTACTTGTATGAGTTCCCATAAAGTTTTAAGGCAGGACTCCTAAGTTTTTAACAGCTGCATGACAGAATAGGAAACTAACTGTTCCATTTTTCATCTTGGTCTTCGTCTATCTTTCATCTTGATGCTGAAATGGCATTTGCAGCTTCTGTGAGCAAAATAATTGTGACAAAAGAATACATACTGTACTTTTCTCAGACTATAACTCTTCCCTTACCCTCGGTGCCAACTTTTGTGAAATCTGCAGGAAGAGAAGCCACTTCATGGTGCATCTGACACTTTGCAAGCATTGGGAGGGGATGTTTTTGTACAGTAAAGGAACCAGCCAGGTCTGCTGCCTTTCCCTTTGTTTGTTTACACCAGCATTTCCTCAAAGTGTGGTTTTAGGGCTCTTGGGGATCCCCTAAGACACTCTCAGGGATCCTCAAAATCAAAGTTATTTCTCAGTGTATGTTGAAAAATAACACACTATTAAAACCAAAAAATTGTGAGAAGCAGTACTGGCAGCAAATATGTCAATTTTTAATATGATAAATAGTAAAATCATTGGAGAAGGCAGTGATGATAGGAATGGTTAATGGAACAAGAAGGGGAAAGCCAATAACATGCTGGCTTGGTAACTTCAAATCTGATAGAAAGTTGAAATCCAACAAGTGAAATAAAACTGTATTTGATAGGGTAATGTGGAGAGCACATGCCTATACATTCACCAAGAGTCAGACACGATTAAATGGTTAAAACAATAAAATATTAAAAAGCATAACCCATACAAACAAAACTTATGTGTTTTTTAAAAGTGGAAGGGGTCCTGAGGGAAAAGAAATTAAGAAATACCAGTTGACATATCTGTCCTGCACTGAACACTGATAGGTTTTTCAGGCCGGAGGGGGGTGGGAGTGGATTTTATCACTCACTTGCATCTTTTGTTCAAATGATAAATTTCGAGGGTTTATGAAAGCTGACTTCTTCCTAAGCAAAACACAAACATCCCCCAAAATGAGGCTATGTTTATTTGTTTCTGCCATGTCCTTAACTTAGAATTAGAATAAACAAGTTAGAAGGGACCTTGGAGGTCTTCTAGTCCAACCCCCTGCTCAGGCATGAAACCCTATACCATTTCAGATAAATAGTTATCCAATCTCTTCTTAAAAACTTCCAGTGTTGGAGCATTTATAACTTCTGGAGACAAGTTGTTCCACTGATTAATTGTTCTAACAGTTAGGAAATTTCTTCTTAGTTCTAGATTGCGTCTCTCCTTGGTTAAGTTTTTTCTTATCTCTTCTGATAATAAAGTACTGTAATATTTTTCCACTTTTCCAAACACACCTCTGACTGTGGATATTATATACCATGGGTGTCCAACCTTTTGGCTTGCCTGGACCACATTGAGTGAAGAGGAATTGTCTTAGGTTGCATATAAAATATATAAAATAATCAATGCATATAAATCACGTTCAAAGTTTACAATCTTGTGGGGCTGCATTACTAGTTATCCAGAGCCAAATGTAGCCCCAGTGCCATGCATTAGATATGCCTGGCATAGACCATTTGGGTACCAAATGGACCTATTGCTACTGGCCACATAATCAGTTCTTTGTTGCTCATTGGAATTTCCTTGCAGCACTTTGTGTCATTGGACCCACAATAAATACGGAGAGCATGGAGAGAACAATTATCTGGCCTTGTTACTAAGGCAGAATAGGGATCGGTGATGGGGGCAGCACAACTTATGCCAATGTACTTTTCTGCCTTCTCAAGTGCTGATGGATTGGATTTTTAATCTGATCATCAGGATGAATCTAGACAAAAATATTGGGTGTATAAATAAAACTGGATCGGAATCAGCATCACAGTACAAGTTATAGTCAAACTCAGTTCAGCATTACTTCTTGCACGTGCTGAAGATTGATTCCTCTTGGTCAGCCTTCACAAGACCAGCATGTTGGTGAAGCGTCAAAGAAATGGCTCTGTAGCTGGTGGATATCTCCCATCTTTCTTTCTCTCCCCCCCCCCCCCCAAGGATATTATGAGAAGAAAATAGGGAAAGCAGATTTCTAAGTAAGTATTGTTTCCTCCCACCACACAACACTTCTTCTCCATCTGCTGCAGAGTCATTGTCTTCCAAAGATGCCTCCTCCGTTGCATCCAAGGTTGGCTCCGGGAGCAAACCCTGCTACTGTGTGACACCGGTATCTCTTTATTAGCGCCAAGGCCACCTTTAGCCCAGGGCCACTAGTTGCAAAGCCCTTTTTCCAAGCCCGTCCGCCGGTCGTTCGAGAGAGAGTGAGTGTGTCGGCGCGGGACGTCACGTGCTCCTTTGGCCCAGCGCCTTGTTTGCAGACCGAGCGTCCTTCGGTCTGTTGTTTGTTATTGCAACAAACGCTGGACGTCCCCGGGCCGCGCTGTCGCTGGAGTTTACCTTCTTGGCAATCGGCCTGCCTCTGCCCTTCCCGCGTTCCCCGCCTAGGCAACCCTGATCACCCCCTTTCTCCTCTCCCTCTCCCCGTCTGCTGCAATGATTGATCACTTCCCGAAAAGCTGCTCTATCTTGGCAAGCACGATTTCTGTGCTAGGTGGACTTTAGCTTTCCCTGATTTGCATCGCAAGCCTGGCGTGAAACAGCTCGGTGATGAGCAGCCGGGACAATTATCGGACTGGGGAGTGGCTGGAGCGAGCGTGCTCTGTCCCGGTGGGTGCATGAGCGGAGCGCTTTTCCAGCGCTCCTGTGCCTGGAGCTCCATCTGCGTACAAGCCCGGGATCCGCCGCTTGCGCTCCCTCGCTCCGCCCCACCGCCTGCCTTCCCTATCTAGGGGCTCTGCCTTCCTCCGCGCTTCTGAGGGAAGCTTTCCGTCGCCAACAGCTGCAGCGGATTCACTTGGACCAGAGAGCAGGAAGAGGTGCGCGCCCCCGATTTGGAGCGTGCATCGGGGCAAGAAGGGAGAGAGAGCGAGAGGAGCACTGAGACTCAGACCTTGTAAGTGATCTTGCGGGAGAGTTGGTGGTGCACCAGGATCGGGTGCGGGGTGGCGGGTAGAGGGCTCGAGGTATTACGAAAGGAGTTACAGGTGGGAAAACTTCCTGATCGAAGGAGGACAGAAGCGAGACTGGCCCGGATCGATAACCAAGCAGGGCTGGTTGTAAAATGCTTAGTTTTATCTCCTCGTACATTGCTTACGCTCCTTTGATTTTTTATTTTTTTAGGCTGCAGCCTTGGGCGCGCTCATTTGGAAATTACTCCCTTGCATTTAATGGACTTTTATTTCCCGAGCAAGCAGAGCGCACAGGAGCAAGATGTGTAACGGTCCGTTGCATGTTTTACTTAAATAGAGCCTCATCCACCGATGGGATGGATGCCTGAGTTGGGTTGCATGCCCTCCCCCTTCAGCTGGGTTAGAGTCAAAAGTGCGTTAAAAAAACCTTTTTTCCGTAGCAACGTATCTGTAGTGAGTCTAATCCCCCGCTGCGTTATCTTTATTCTATTCTGGTTGTTAGAAAAACAAACAAACCCTAATCCCGCATGATAATGTTTACTACTGTGGTGCCCGGTTTGCTCCTAAAGAAAAGTGGATGTTTCACGTTGGGCAGCTTTCTTCAGGATGTGCCTTCAGTTGTGTAGGGATTGCAAATCTAAGAATTCCCATTGACTGTGTTGACTGACAATTAGATGCCCAGTTCTTCTGAAGGGTTGGGGACGTGTGAATTCTGTGAAGAGAGAGGCTCTGTGCAGTATAATATTAACCCACCGCCTCTACTTTGACTTCCTCATCTGTATCCCAACTCATTTTCAGCTCTTCCCCAGGAAATTCCCTAACTGCTGAGAATGAGGGCTACCCAGCCAGGAGTCCCAGTTTTAGTTTCAACCTGGTGTCTGTGAAATGCATTCATTCACCTCTCTTCCCTGTAATGTGAAGAGCAATAATCAAAATGATAGTGTTGAGAAAATGTGTGCACCCAAATATTTATAACTATGTGACTGCTCCTCTCCCAATATAGAGATCATTGCAATCCAATCTTTTTTTCCAAAAATATGATAGGGTAGCAATATATTTTTTTTTTCTAATTTAAAAGGAAGAGAAAGGCACCCACATTAATCAGGAATGTGATTTCTTTGATTTTTGTTAGATTGGCCCCAGCTATCCATGAGTTTTACCTTAGTATGTTAAACAAACCCGGCCATTTATGGGTTATTTATTAAATTGTGATTAAATAAGCTGTGATTGAGCTAAGTCAGTGTGACGCTGAAAGACGACTCCTAGCTATTCCGAGTGTCCTTGATTGTCTCTTGCCTCTCTTTGCCTCTCTGATGTTTTGAGTGGCTCAGCCATAGCCAGGTACAACAGAAGACTGACATGACCTCGTTCAAGTTTTACTCCTGAAGAGAATAAAAAGATGGAGAGGATAAAGCAAGAAAAAGATGGAAAGTTCTTGTGTACTAGCCAGAACTTTTTGATAAAAGATGGGAATGTAAATGTAATTAAGCTCAGATATTAATTTTAACCATCCAATACATTTTATTTATGTTCTTCAACACCTACCCCTTCCATGCCTACCCTTGCTGCTTGGATCCAGTGCTGCCCGTTGATTCTGTGAAGCAAGCAAGCAGGAGAAGCTGGCGTCTCCTTCTACCATCCTAAGAGCCATCCTGAGTGGCTTCTGTGCACCAACATGTTCTTTTCCTCTTTTCAAGTCTGACTTGATTAGGAGCTGCGAGACAATATCCAGGAAACCATCTTTTGCCAGAGGGAGAATGGCTGCTATCTGTTTTAAGACATCCAGTATAAATCAGCAGCTCCCAGTCAAGAATGACATAGAGCCAATAGAGGGAATAAGGAAACACTTGGGTGGAAAATGAAATGCTGTTTTAGGAGGGCTTGTGTCAGCTCATGCCATGCCAAGAAAGTATTAAAGTTGGGTTAAGTCTTGTTTTGACCGAGAGGCTGCACATATATTTAGAGAAATTAAATCACTGATTCCCTCTTGGCACATTGATTCTGCACACAGACCCACACTGCGTACGTTTTATCATTTGGAATGGATTTTTCTGAGACCAGGGGGAGATCACAATTGTATGTGATAATGGGCCACTGCAGGCAGTAACCGAAAGGAGAGAGAGATCCAGATTCCTGTGTTTTATAGCGTAAAAGAACAGCTTCAGTTAACACGATGATCCACAAAATTAATGGCATCTAAGATTACAATCTTTATAAAAAAAAGAAAAGAAAAGCTTAATGCCATGCTGAATTAGGTCTTAAAAACAAAAGGTTGTTTTTTTCCCCTAAAGTACTGAATCAAAGTAAATGATGGATAGAACTTCCTTGCATCCAAGTGGACTCTAAATTGGATTTATTTGTAAATCTATTATAAAAAGTAATAGAGATACAGGGCAAACTGATCCTTGACATGCATCCCATGTGTGAAATATTACTACAATCCAAAAGGACAAAATATGCAAGCTAATTGCATCAAAAAATTAAGTAGATCCAACATGTATCTCAGTAATTTGTAAATACAGATGAATGATTGGTCACTTCTTGAAGCATCAAGTTAGTCTTCCTTAATATATCAGTAGCACAAGTCTTTTTGCAGTGAGAGGTTTTTTAAAATTGCCTTCTTGCAAAGAGAGGACCAATGTGAGTGCGTGACAAGGAAAGAGTTTGCTCTTCAGTGTAGGACTCGGAGGATTTCAATACAATCGATCTTTCACCCCTCGAACTTTTGATTTCATAATTGAAAGTAATCAGGACTTCAGAAATATTTAAGTTACTAAGATGCTGTGCTGACAGACCTATTTACATATGTCGGGACCTGCAGCGCTTGCAGAATACTGACAGCCAATCAGAACGTGCTTTTCTTGACAAAAAGATGGAGCACAGAGATACCTCAGTCTGTCAGTGACAGGTCCCTCAGTGAATGAATGAACAATGCTAAGCTGTATATTTACCTCCTGATTCGAAGGTTCTGCATTTTGTCTCCTTTACCAGGTTCTCCAATGGCCAGAAATGTAATTACCTCTGCAGAACCACTCAGAAATTGCCCATTTGCCCTCTACCCCCACCCCCGTGCTTCCCATTGGCACAAAATGAGAGATTCTTGGTTCACAGCACTGATGACATTATCTAGTTTGGGTAATGAAAGATCTGCAAGAAAACAAGCAAGCTCAGAGAGCACCAAGGACCCCTTATTTCAACCCTGAGCTACAAATAATTCTCCTTTATTTGCACAAAATATGTGGACTGCAGCAGAATGAAGTCAGGAATTAGTACAGGAAGTCTATGTCTTACAATCACAATGGGATCAGAATTTCCATTGCTATGGAAGGCAGTTAAGTGAGTTGCACCGGAGTTTCCTTTTCCTGCCACAATTAAGCGAATCATTGCAGTTGTAAGGTGAAACACGTGGTCATTAAGCAAATGCAATGTGACCCGTTGACCTTGCTTGTTGCCAACCAGCTGGGAAGGGTTGCAAATGGTGATCACATGACCCTAGGATACTGCAACTGTCATAAATGCATGCCCATTGCCAAGCCCCTGGATTTTGGTTATGTTGACCATGGGAATGCTGCGATGATCATACATAGTTGTGAGGATTAGTCATAAATCACTTTTTTCAGTGGTGCTGTAACTTAATCGACCATTAAATGAATGGTTGTAAATCAAGAACTACTCGTATTGGGGAGAGGTCAGAGTTGGAAGTTCAGTTGGCTTTGTGAGCAGATTTTCAGCCACAGGTTATAATGCCCAAAATCTGAGGTACACATTTACCTGAAAGCAGCACTCTCCTGTATAAGAAGGTCAGATCAGACTGTGGTGGCACAGTGGTTAGAATGCAGTATTGCAGGCTAATTCTGCCAACTGCCAGCAGTTCGATCCTGACCGGCTCAAAGTTGACTCAGCTTTTCATCCTTCCGAGGTCGGTACAGTGAGGATCCAGATAGTTGGGGGAATATGCTGACTGCTTAGAGAGGGCTGTAAAGCACTGTGAAGGGGTATGTAAGTCTAAGTGCTATTTCTATTGCTTATCTCCATATCATAATCTCAAAAGGATTTGAAAGTGCCCCTTCCATTTTGCAGGTAAATTATTTTGAAAAACAAAACACAATAAAGAATCCCTTCAAGTTAATGCAGTAATGTTTTCCTTGCAAAAAAAAAAAAAGATTAGATAGACTACATTGACAATGAAATTGTATCATTATTTAACAACAATAAATCTCATTGAATTGAGTGAAATATATTCCAGTAAAAGTAAACATGGAATTTCATCTTTAGAGATATCTAATATTCACCCCTTATTATTTGCGTACCCATTGTAAAGGGGAGATTTCTCATAAATAAAAAGTAGAGTATTTGTTTTGAAGAAATTAAGTAGAAAAGTGTTCTGATTTTCACACCTGTGCTTTTGAAAGTACAGGAGCAGAGGCTGATAGCTTTTTGATAGAGTGTCTGTCTGTTTCAGCGATTACAGGTTTCACAGGGTGAAGCAAAGATATTGCTGGAGGGACAGGATAGAGTTTCCTACCACTTGCTTAACACATCTGCTTGCTTGCTTATTTGTCCGCTTTCCTGCTGAAAATCAGCAAGAAATCAGTGGTGATTTTTGGCATGCTCTTGAAGAGGAGACTCTGCAATTAGGAAAAAAAAACAATATTAGGAGTTACCTGTGGCTTGCGAGTCTATATTGGAGTGCTGATTTCTATCCTGCAAAGTAGTCATGAGAAAAAGAAATATTAGAGACTATTAATATTTTAGCATATGTGTATGTATGTATGTATGTATGTATGTATGTATGTATCAGTGGTGGGTTGCCCCCGGTTTGCACCGGTTCTATAGAACCGGTAATAAAACTGGCAGGAGGCTCCGCCCACTGACCTCAACGTCATCAAAATGCTTCTGCGCAGAAGAGCGTGCCCGTCGCGAACCAGTAGTAAAGGTAGGTAGAACCCACCCCTGGTATGTATATATGTATATGTATATGTATATGTATACGTACGTACATATAGTAAATATAGTATTGGAACCTCAAACCCTAGTTTGGTTTGTAGTCCAGAGCTAAATGTTGTGCCTTGGGGAGATACAGATGAATTACTCTCTTCCTAGGAGATACCTTTCTCCATAACTTCCACATCCATGCAAAAGGATGCCTTTAACTTCAGCAGTGTTTCTCCATGAAAAAAACCCAGAGGTTATGTTGGTGGACGAGAAGTAACAGGAACTTGGTTCCTATTTGCCAGAATGATATTGTTTCACATTGTCAGGTAAACAGCTGTTGCAGAGTAGGGGCTGGTTATGTCTCAAAAAACTTTGCAGTCCAATCTCATCTTCACCTCTATGTTTATGTTTATGTTTATTTGATTTATATACCGCCCTTCTCCCCGAGGGGACTCAGGGCGGTGAACAGGCAGAGATAAAAAACATAAATACAAAATTTAAAACCGAATTAAAAACCAAATTAAACAATTGCCCAACAATTCAAACCCATTTTTTAAAAAAAATATATAAATCCCAGATCTAAAAATTTGGATTATACAATTTAAAATTTTCTTATAAAAAGGGGAGATACTATGCCAGGCCCGCTTGATGAAATAAAAAAGTTTTTAACTCACGGCGGAAAGCACGAAGGTCCGGGATCCGCCGAATCTCTGGGGGGAGATCGTTCCAGATAGTGGGTGCTCCCACAGAGAAGGCTCTCCCCCTGGGGGCCGCCAGTCGACATTGTTTGGCCGACGGCACCCGGAGGAGTCCTTCTCTATGGGAGCGTACCGATCGGTGGGAGGCTATTGGAGGTAGTAGGCGGTCCTGTAAGTACCCAGGTCCTAAGCCATGGAGCGCTTTAAAGGTGGTAACCAACACCTTGAAGCGCACCCGGAAGACCACCGGGAGCCAGTGCAGCTCGCGCAAGAGCGGTGTCACATGAGAGCGCCACGTCGCTCCCATCACCACCCACGCGGCCGCACTCTGCACCAGCTGGAGCCTCCGGGTGCCGTCGGCCAAACGGAGGTGCAATCGTATATAATACACCCACTTAGAGCCTGGAGTATATAAACTGCAATTAGCTTTACATCTGGCATTTTTCCTTATCACTGGATCTATAATTTGGGAATAATCTGGTGCTTTGCCTAATGAAGGACAAATGAGTTGAGGAAATCTGTGTCAGAATGAACTTTATTGAACAAGCTTGGCTCTCAGCCTCACCTATTTTATAGGGTTATCATGAAAAAAATGAAACTCATATATAACACATGAAACTCCCTTTTACAGGTAGTCCTCGATTTATGGCCACAATTGAGCCCAAAATTTCTGTTGCTAAGCAAGACAGTTAGGTGAGTTTTGCCCCATTTTGTGACCTTTCTTGCCACAACTGTTAAATGAATCATTGCAGATGTTAGGTTAGTAACAGAATTGTTAAGTGAATCTAGCTTACTCGTTGACTTTGCTTGTTGGAAGGTCACAAAAAGTGATCATGTGACCCGGGGACACTGCAGTTATCATAAATACATGGTAGTTGCCAAGTGTCCAAATTTTGATCGGATGACTGGGGATGCTGCAACGGTTATAAGTGTGAAAAATGTTCACAAGTCACTTTTTTTTCAGCGCCGTTGTAATTTTTCAAGCAGTCACTAAATGAATGGTTGTAAGACAAGGACTTTATCTGTATGCATTTTAAAAATGATTGTCAACAACAGTAACAACAATGGCAACCCACTATTACAATGCTTTGAGCATCCAAACAGTAATGGGTTCAGTCTAATCTATTATTAGCAGCATTCTACAGAGAATAGGAAACAATCCTCTAAGCCAGGGGTGACAAACTCGCATTGTCACAGCAGCATTACATGACGTATCGTGACTTTTTTCCCCTTCACTAAACTGGGTTTGGCTGTAAGCCGATGTTTCTCAACCTCAGCAATTTTGATTTGTAGACTTCAACTCCCAGAATTCCTCAGCCAGCTTGCAGCTGAGGAATTCTGGGAGTTGAAGTCTACACATCTTAAAATTGCTGAGGTTGAGAAAACACTACTCTAAGCTTCCGGCATCTCCTGAAAAGTTCTTAAGAGGGGGCTGAGGGACCTTTTGAAGGAGCACGACTAATTTGAGGATATACATAATGATTATCTCCCAACTCCTTTTTCCAGTGGGAAATCCTTTCTCATCCAAATCTAGCTCATCAGTGTTAAATGATGGTGTTGTTAAAGATTGTTGCAGCAGATTTTGCTTTCTTGATGAATCAGATTAATGGGAGAATTATACTCAGTGGCCTATGCTGAGATTTCTCTGTTACAGATAATATACAGATTATCCACTAAATGAAATATAATTCATATGAGAGATCAAATTAAGAATAATATTCTTTTACTCATGGAAGTTTTGGTCTCTCTCCAAGTTAATGTATATAGAAAGAGGTGGGTGACAATTCTTTTCAAAGAAAAAGCCAGGGCACCTTCTAAAAGATAGGGAAAGTAAGAACTTTCCTTGATCTTTGGCTATAGGGAGTTGTTAAATAACCATTCTGAACCCGATCTTTATTTCTCATTTATTTTGTGCTTAGATTCCACTTTATCTTAAACCACCCTGAATCAGTCAAGATGGCATCTTCTTTTGCTTGAAGAAGATTTCTTGCCAGGCAGAGACAGTGACAGCGGTTGCACCATGGACCAGGATAACGAGTTACCCAACACCACAGTCTTCTGGTTCCCCTCAACTTCTCAGTTGGACAGTTTCTCCCCAGAGACTCCAGCTACTAATGTTTCCATCAACATCACAAGCCATCATTATGACTTGACTAGCAATGCCATCCTCACCTTTATCTACTTTGTGGTGTGCATTGTGGGCCTCTGTGGAAATACTCTAGTCATCTATGTCATCCTTCGCTATGCCAAGATGAAGACAATCACCAATATCTACATCCTTAATTTGGCTATAGCTGATGAACTATTTATGTTGGGCTTGCCTTTTCTGGCTGTGCAGGTGGCTCTGGTTCACTGGCCCTTTGGGAAAGTCATCTGCCGGATCGTCATGACAGTGGATGGAATCAATCAATTCACTAGCATCTTTTGCCTAACAGTCATGAGTGTGGATAGGTATCTTGCTGTAGTACACCCCATAAAATCTGCTAAATGGAGGCGCCCAAGAACAGCAAAGATGGTCAATGTAGCTGTCTGGGGCATCTCTCTTCTGGTCATATTACCCATCATGATATATGCTGGAGTGACCAATAATCATGGAAACAGTAGTTGTACCATGATCTGGCCAGATGACTCTGGTGTTTGGTATGCTGCCTTCATCATTTATGCCTTTATTCTTGGCTTCCTGGTACCCCTAACCATCATTTGCCTTTGTTATCTTTTCATCATCATCAAGGTGAAGTCATCTGGTATTAGGGTAGGTTCCTCCAAGAGGAAAAAGTCAGAGAAAAAGGTCACCAGGATGGTCTCCATTGTTGTTGCTGTTTTCATCTTTTGCTGGCTGCCCTTCTACATCTTTAATGTCTCATCAGTCTCTGTGCTTATTGTGCCAACACCTGTCCTCAAGGGCATGTTTGATTTTGTGGTGGTCCTCACATATGCAAATAGCTGTGCCAATCCTATCCTTTATGCCTTTCTGTCTGACAACTTCAAGAAGAGCTTCCAGAATGTCCTCTGCCTGATGAAAGTTAGTGGCATGGATGAAACGGACAGGAGTGACAGCAAGCAGGACAAGGCCAGGCTCAATGAAGCTACAGAAACCCAGAGAACATTGCTCAATGGAGACCTTCAGACAAGCATCTGAGAAACCCCAGCAGTGGTTGATACATCTCCATACTTCTTCATGGAAGGCAGCAGTCCACACTGAATGACAGCAAAAGCCATTGACTCTTCTCTTAAGGGAGTGGCAAATGTATGTGACAAAAAGGGCACAGATGTACATCACAGCTCTAGGTTAGCTGGTTATGAAGATACTAATCAAAAGAAGAATATTTTGGGGTGATAGACTAGACACACACATTGGTGTGTGCACAATAGTACATGCATGTATAAAGGCATGATGTGATCAAGCATAGTAAAAATGTTTATACTAGATCCAACAAAGAATGTCTCTATTGGATCCATCATACTGCACTGTCTTTAAAAAAAACCTTTACTGGTAAGATTTTTTCTAGTATTGAATTATTCCATTTCCAGGATTTGAATTATAATGTTAAAATGATTGGACAAGCGTTAAATAAACAAGTTCCAATTCTGAACAAATTGTATGAAGCTGGGATCATTGACACCCTCTTCCCATTCTAAAAATAGATGCTCTGAAAGTTTTGAGTTTCTGCTCTTTTTTAGTTAACAAAGCATTACATTTGTGTGTTCAAATCAAAACGTAGTAATCATGATACTATTTGCAGGTTGGAAGGAGATAATGGGAAAATTAAAGGTGCATATTAAAAGAGTAGTTAATAAAATGTGATCTTCAAAAAATGAGGATTGTATAGCTCGTTGGGCAATGTCTGCAGCCCTAACCAGATTGTTTTCCTATGAATTCATAAAAATAATTTATTTTGCCGTGTTGCTGTCCCTTGGTTTCTTACATAATGGTTTTCCCTCAGAAAGTAGGGCAATTGGATCTCACCTGCAAATATCAGGATGGCCACTAGGTGGCAGGAGAGAGAAATTAAAACTTCTTACTCTTTACTGCCATCTAGCCATCTTCATTATTTTTTCAGCACTATTTTTGGTGGCACCACAAAAAGTTCTTTTGTAAATAGAGCTGATATTACCAAAGTATGAAATCAGATTTTTCGTGTTTGACAAATGGATCCAAAATCCACACTTGAATAATAGTATTATATGGA
This sequence comes from Ptyas mucosa, assembly GCA_012654045.1. Classification (NCBI taxonomy): domain Eukaryota; kingdom Metazoa; phylum Chordata; class Lepidosauria; order Squamata; family Colubridae; genus Ptyas; species Ptyas mucosa. The sequence goes on from WNWU01000020.1 coordinate 11,687,575, forward strand.
CCAACCACCTCTTGTGAAGCAAGCTTTTAAGGTGTGTAGCTATTTTTAGCATACTCCATCTTACTCCCAACTTTGACATTTGTAGATAAAATCTTAATACACGATTTTTATGTAAGTTTTTGTTCCTGTTGCTATTTTAAATGACCCTATTCAACTATCCACAAATGTGTTGGTTAAGGAATATACTTAGTCCTCAGTGTGGTTCAAATCTTTCTCCTGGGTAAAAGCAAACCTCTAGTGGTTTGCGTATTTATGGTTTTGGGGGAGAGAATTTACTCCACCTTGAGCTCAAGATTAATAATACTTACTTAATAACCATTTCTGTTACCTATGTAACAGAATCCGTTCTCTTTAGATCAGAAAAGATCATAAACTCTTGATCATTTGATATCTAGACAATGGGTAACATTCATATATGAAACAGCCCTGATAAAATGATGGTGGCAAATGTGTACTATCATACCTTTTCTTTATATATTCTTAAGGATCATGGCTAAAAAACAAAAATCTGGCAAAGATTATTAAAAGAGGAACAAAGCTGTAACATTGACCCACATGGAAAAGGAATCTGTGTGCACTTCCCTATATCAGTAGGAATGAACCTGTGGCTCTTTCTAGATCAGTGTTTTTTCAACCTTGGCAACTTTAAGACATGTGGACTTCAACTTCCAGAATTCCCATGCTGGTTGAAGAATCCTGGGAGTTGATGTCCACACATCTTAAAAATTGCCAAGGTTGACAACCACCGATCTAACTACTCTTGGCCATTTTGTCTGAAGCTCCTGGGAATTGTAGCTTGGCAATATCGGACAATGGGCCTATTCTGTACCTATAAGTCCTGGATACTGAACTTGCCTTAGGAGTTATTCCAAAGTTTCCAGTTCAGAATCTGATACTTGGGGCAGAACCATCAACAGTTACTGCCAAGGCGAAGGGCTATGCTTCAATCTGTGAACCATGAGAAATCTAAACCAACATAAAAAGCCCTATCCTGGTTCTAAAGCTTCTGCTCTGGCTTGCCATTAAGTGGTGGAGGAGTGTGTGTGTGTGTGTGTGCTGTCTTTGCGTGATGTAGGGTGTGTGGACAGCCAGCATGCAAATTCTTGCTAAACCCAATCTCTCTCTGCCCTTGCAAAAATGTGGCAATTTAAAAGCTTTTTTTGTTCCTTTCTTTCACTCCCTCATGGCTCTTCTTGACTCCACCATCTTGACATATGAAGGAATCAGAATTCCCTCCAGCTTAGCTTTTGACAGGCTTTAATGAGGTGCAAGAGAGAGTTGGACCAACTGCCCCTTCCCATCCACACTGCAGCATGTTTACGCTCAGCTCTTACATGCACACTCACAAAAGTCTGGCAGTTCCTGTGTGGGTGCTTTTCCTTCTGGCACCTCCCCTCTTCTCCAAGTGCCTAAATGCCATCAGGGTTTGATTTTGACTGGGAGAAATGGGCTGCTGCACTCAATGCTCTTTTCTGTGGTGGAATAATTACTTGGGGGTTTTACAGGCCAGAAATGATAGCCCTCACTTTATTCGTCACCTTCCTCAGCTAGGAGCACCTTTTTGGAGGGTACAAAAGCCCAATGATAAAATAAGCCAGCTGGGTAACTGAATGGTAAAATGAGAGTGCCGGCTCTCAAAATCCACGTTTCCCCAGGTCTCCAGGGTTGCGTTGCTGCTGTGATAGCTGCTTGTTGGGTTGCCTGGAACCATTTATTAAGCAATTATATTGCCTCCTACAGTGCCAGTAAGTACCAGGTTATTCTCATCTATCCCATATCCTCCAAATATATTGCCAATAAAATAGTTGGCAAAGCAATTAGCTTTCATACACCTTGAAAGTACTATGGGTGGCCACTGGCTTTGAGGAAAACCTACCTTAAAATTGGAGTAGCTAAGGACAACTTAATCCTGTCTCATTGAGGGATGGGATGAAGGCATCATTATCAGAAAAATGGGTATTTAGACCTTAGATAGGATTAATCTAAATATAAATCAGACCTTATTTATGAAATGTTCAGGACAGGAGAAAGAGCATACAATATGTTACAATCTTTCTTGCAACCAGTAAGGAGCAGGACTTTAATCCGCTAAGATTCCTGTTCTTCTGACTGCTACACACTTATCCTTTGAGTACTTATATGTCAGGGCAAAGGATCAGAACTGTATGCTAAGCTGCAGCACAGAAGATTTATTTAAGCTTATACACAAGAATCTAGTCAACTAACGGTTGGCACTAAATTGGCGCTAGAAAAGGGTCAAAGGAATTCAAGGACGGCTGGCATGAATTATCTGTGGCAATGTAGGGACTCAGCTGATGACATACTTAATTCCATCCCCAGCTTTGTCTATTCCTCTCCTATATTGTATCTTTTTTTCCCTCCACCAGTTAAGTTTCTGCCCCAAAGGTCTGTATTTCTGCATGATTGATAGATTTTGAGGACCAAATTAAGACTTGTTGGGCCTGCAAATCTGTATTAAGCAAGATATTTTAGTTCAAGTCTTTACATTTCTGAGTTTGTTTAATGAAGTTTTATCATAAACTATAATATTACCCCAATCAAGGAAGCTTGAGTAAGTTTATCTTTCAGTTATTGTCCCCAGGGGAACAGTTTGTTGATAAAACAAGGTGCATGTTGATCATTAAAGTCTTGATATTCTTAAGGATAATTAAGTTTTATGATCCTAGATATTTTAACATGGCTTTTACTTGCTGGGGTACATTATTACGTGGCCCTCAATCACAACTGGCCCTCATGGCTCTTATTTTAATGGCACTTTTGCGCACAGGAAACTATTGAATGCAATCTCATCAGGACTTGAAACTTCACAGTCATTGCTACAATTTCATTTATCCCAAATTTTGGGTTCAATTTGTATTTATCATACAGGACATAAGTAGACTATCAGATGCAGGTTGCAGAACTTAATAATAACCACTAGGTGATATCAAAGAATTCATCTCCCTCCCTCTGTTTCTCTCTTTGCTGTCTCCTACTAGCATTCTGGATTTTGCAACCCACTGCTGCTAGTCCATTATCAAGTTGTACATATAGCAAGGATTTAAACTTATCTATGAACAGGAACAGGCTTTATAAGCTCTATACAGATAGTCCTTGGCTTATGACCAGAATTGAAACCAGAATTTCCATTGCTAAGCAAAGTTAAGCGAATTGCATCCGATTTCACAACCTCTTTTGCCATGTTGTTAAGAAAATCACTGCTGCAGTTGTTAAGTGAACTATGTGGTCATTAAGCAAATCCAGCTCCCCTCATTGACTTTGCTTTTGGGAAGCTGGTTGGGAAAGTCACAAATGGCAATCACATGAACTTAGGATGTTGCAAACATAAGTCCATCCAGGTTGTTAAGCGCCCAAATTCTAATCATGATTGGGAATGCTGCAATGGTTGTAAGTGGGAAAGCCGTTATAGGTTACTTTTATCAATGCCAACTTTGAACAGTCGCTAAACGAATGGTTGTAAGTTGAGGACTACCTGTAAAGGAGAGGTAGACAACTAATTGGCAGTGAAGGATTGTGCTATTTTTTTAAAAAATTCACCATCAACAGCTATAATTGGATTGAGCAGGGTTGTAACCCAATAACATTCCTGCAACTAAAAGAGGATAAAATTTTAATGTTCTTTTGGATCTGTGGACTTGGGAAGCTACATATACTATTTTTACTTCCTTATATGAACTAAACATATCCAAAGGCTTACGCTAGTATTTCATTTCATGAGTCATGGTGGGCCACTGGTTAAAACAACAGTATTGCAGGCAAAACTCATAGCCCATAGCCAGCAGTCCGATTCTGACCTCCTCAAGGTTGACTCAAACTTCCATCCTTCATAGGCATTTTACCTATCCTCGGTAAAATGAGGACTCATATTGTTGGACAATATGCTGACTATGAACCGCTTAGAGAGTGCTATAAAGCACTGTGAAGTGGTATATAAGTCTAAGTGCTATTGCTATTTGCTTTTATTTGGAAAATTGCATCATAACTTGGCATTTTTTTTGGGCAAAGTTCAATAGCTCAAGGGGGAGGAGTTTACAAAAGAACCAGGGGTTCTGTATCATTTACTGGGCTCTCCGCTAACCTTTAAAACAAAAGAAAAACGACTCTGAGATTGTATTTTCCCCATGTATGTTTAAGAGCCCCCACGTCTCTCATACAATCGATGCGTATACTGCTATAATTAAATGCAAGGGGAATAAGACCAAAGAAGAGAGAGAGGTTTTAGATGAAATATGTATTGCAGCCAGTTGTATGCCAAACCCATAGAGGTTAAAGAGACGTTTTACTTTCAATTTTGCAATTTGTAGTAAAGGTCTGATTCTGCATGCTTTCTTTTAAGAGAACGATAATATCTATCGGATTCCCTTTTGTGACTGTGGAAAAAGAAAGCTGTTGTACAACAATAAAAATATAAAGACCCACTAATTGTTGATTTGCATTACCAATTCTTTTGCTTAGCTTTCTCTTCATTTTAACAATACTTTGATGCAGAGAGGTAGTTCAAGAAAAGTCCATGAAGACGGCTTTGCGTGTTGGAAAGATCTATTGTTTACAATCCAGGTTTTAATAACCCTTTTGGGTGGAAGAGGTGATGTGGTATGTGCTTAAACATTTTAGCAAAAAATAGTTTTTCTAACATAACTAAGTGCATGGGGAGGGAGACATTAAAATGCAATTAGTTTATTTATGGGAGCTACAGATGGTCCTCGACTTACAATCATTCTTTTAGTGACCATTTAAAGTGACAGCAGTACTGAAAAAAGTGACTTGTGACCATTTTTCACAATGACCACAGCAGCATCCCCGTGGCCATGTGATCAAAATTCGGATGCTTGGCAACCAATTCATATTTACGACAGTTGCAGTGTCCTTCGTGCACCTGATCCCTTTTTTGCGACTTTCTGACGAGCAAAATCAACGGGGAAGCCAGATTCACTTAACAACCATGTTACTAACTTTACAATTGCAATGATTCACTGAGCAACTGTGGCAAGAAAGGTCATAAAATCAGGCAAAGGTCGCTTATCCACTGTCTTGCTTAGCAATGGGATTTGGGGGCTCAATTGCAGTCATAAGTCGAGAACTGGCTACCTTTATAAGCTTCCATTTGGGTCAGAGGAAAGAAAAAAAAACTAGAAGGATGAAAAGAGAAGAGATAAAACAGCAGCTGTCTCCAGACTTACCTACCAGATCTCTGCAGCAATGAAAGTGAAGAGGGTGAACAAAGTCTTTCTGACACTAAGAAAGAAAAATAATATGGAGAGAGAAAGAGGAAAAATCACCGGCTCAGGATAGGAAAAAGCTGCAACTGCAAGTGAAGTTCCCACAAATCCAATGACAAATATTAGCTGTACCATTTAGTTTTAAACCATCTTAAAATTTGGTGAGAGTTCCCTCTAATACTGGTTGTCTACCATGTAACTCTCACTTTACCATTGACTCTCACTTTAATTTGATCTGTTGAGAAGTGATGTCAATAGGATTTTCAAGCCAGACATGAATCCATCTCATAGATGTACCAACCAACCCATTCTTAACTAACTTGCTAACCAATATGTTTATGGGGAGCTTTTGTCATATGTTTTGCTGAAGTCAACTGTATGATGCCCACAGTGTTCCCATAATGTCCTAAGGAAGTTACTAAATAAAAATATAAAATACCATTACTCTGGCAAGACTCGTTCTTGACAAATCTGTGCTGACTTCTATACTCTTTTTCCCCCCTCAGAGATTGATTGTTCTGTAATCTGCCTAGAATCCTCCCCACCTATCAGTAGCAGAGTGATTGGTCAGATAGTACTGTAGTTTCCAGCATCTGCTTTTTGCCCTGGGGTAGCATTTGTCCTTCGATCATCTGGCATTTCAATAATTTTCCAGGTTTTCTCAAAAGGATTTTTTTTTTAAAAAAAAATCACAATTTGTTCCTTGGCAATTTCTTTCAGTAACTGAGAATGCAATCCATCTGGCTCTGGAAATTTGAACTCACTCAAGATCAAGATGTATTCCTTGTCTGTGTTTATCTGTCTAGCGCAAGCAGGAATCCTGTTCCAGCCATTCACGATTGTCTGGTTAAGATGTCCCTTATAAAAGGCTGAATCAAAACAGTAGTCATATAATAATCCTTAGCTAAGGTTTGAAACTTTCTAATGCATGCCAAAATAATGTGCTAGTGTTTAAAATATGTAAAAGACCCATGTAAAAAAGATGTTGAGACTCTAGAAAGAGTGCAGAGAAGAGCAACAAAGATGATTAGGGGACTGGAGGCTAAAATCTATAAAGAACAGTTGCTGGAATTGGGTATGTCTAGTCTGATGAAAAGAAGGACTAGGGGAGACATGATAGCTGTGTTCCAATATTTCAGGGGCTGCCATAAAGAAGAGGGAGTCAAGCTATTCTCCAAAGCACCTGAGGGCAGGACCAGAAGCAATGGGTGGAAACTAATCAAGGAGAGAAGCAACCTAGAATTAAGGAGAAATTTCCTGACAGTTAGAACAATTAATCAGTGGAACAACTTGCCTCCAGAAGTTGTGAATGCTCTAACACTGGAAGTTTTAAGAAGATGTTGGATAACCATTTATCTGAAGTGGTGTAGGGTTTCCTGCCTAAGCAGGGCGTTGGACTAGAAGACCTCCAAGTTCTGTTCTGTTCTATTTTCTATTCTAATAGATATCAAATAGCACAATACCAAATGTTGTCAATCTTAGGATGGACCCAATAATAGATATCAAATAGCACAATACCAAATGTTGTCAATCTTAGGACGGAGCCTGAGTGGCGTAGGAGGCTAATGCCTCCTACAAGGCAGCATTTAACATCCAGTTGCCTGCAATTACTGTAAGTTCGAATCTCACCAGACTCAAGGTTGACTCAGCCTTCCATCCTTTCTAAGGTGGGTAAAATAAGGACCCGGTTTGTGGGGGCAATAAGCTGACTTTATATAAAATATATAAAAGTATGAAGGCTATTGCTTAACACATTGTAAGCCACCCTGAGTCTCTGGAGAAAGGCGGCATATAAATAAGAAAAAAAAATTAATGTATGCATGGGAAAGCATGAGAAAATCCCCAAATTATGGGTTAGTCTAGGAAGCTGAAAACACATTTTTGTTTTTCAGTCACTAAGTCATGTCTGAATCATTTTAATCCCATGGACCATAGCACACCAGGCCTCCTTGTCCTCCACTGTGTCCTGGAATTTGTCCAAATTCATATTTATTGCATTGATAACACTATCTAACCAATTCATCCTCTGCCGTCTCTTTCTCCTTTTGCCTTCAAACGGATATCTAAAAGTGTTTCCTATTGTTGCCAGCAAAATATATGGGTTTGTCCTTAGGATCAACCTTCTTACTTTTATAGCAAGCTGGAGACTGATTACCAGCATATAAATCAAATATGATATGACATAAAGCTCGTGGAGATAAAACCAGCCAATGTCTAGCTTGGTGTATGTTAAAATTGACTTTTACTGACATAAATGAAAGTATGCATTTACATTTTTGATATGAAATGTAGAAGGTAGAAGTGGGCCTTCTCTGTAGCCCTGTGGAACAAGGATCCCACCCCCCAGAAGATCCAAATGACCCCCACTCTTCTTCTCTTTACCCAGGCCTTTGGAGAGAGAGAGAGAAAAAAAAGATGTCTTACTTCATGGCACTTGCCATCTTTTTGTTTCGTTTTTATGTTTTATTGTAATTTCTTTGATGTGAGTTGCCCATTGTCCTGAAGAGGCAGACAGCATACAAGTTTAATAAATTATCATCACATCCTCTAAGAACTGTTTAGATAGAAGAATAAGTTCAGCCTAGCAAGTCACTATGTTATTAATAAACTATTCCAAAATTGTAAACTTGCTTTACATGAAGCAAATTCTCCTTCTAAGTATTTCTTAGAGGATATTAATATAATAGGGTGTCTTGTTTGACAAACCAGGCAGCAATAAATCTAACATTTTTCTTTAATCATTGCAATCTACAAATGTTTCAAAAGATGACTGGCTTCAAAGAGAGTGGTTTAACAGTATCTCTAATTAGTGGAAATGGAACTCCATCACAATAAAGCATCAAATTGTTCAAATAGAGTTCCGGAACGCTGGTTACTGGATGTGAAACCAAACAAAACTACTATTATGTGAACATATGAAACTGATGAGCGAATGAGAAATGCTTCAGATTGCTTTAGAAAATCAACATCCCATCGTCACTAATACAATAATGCACAAAATTTCACATCTGATGCCATGGACCTGCACATGTGTGTGATTAAGGTTTTACACTTACAGGGAAGAGTTGTCCAGAACGTGCTTTGCTTTTGTGGATGTTAAGTAGAATGTTAGTCCTGCATGAATATGGTATTGCCAATTTCAGGTTAGAATTTATTTGAGCCTCCAATTATTAAAAAACATTAAATTAAAATCAAACTTCTTGACCTCGCGAGAAGGTTTTCTTTTACAGCGTGTTTCCCTGGACATAATGGCAAGGAAAGCGACGGAGCTTGAAAGGTAAGACCTGCGTCCCACTTCTCGCCCACCGCACCTGCCACCCCCAAATTGCATCCCTAAAGGGGGTGGGTGGCTAAGGGAGGGGCAGGAGCACTGTCATGCTCAGTGAGGGGGGGGGAAGAGATGGCAAGGAGAGCCACGTCTCGCTCCATGCATCTTGCTTCTCCCCCACCCCACCTGCCACCCCTCTCAATAAAGAGACGACGGGGAAGGGAAGCAGCCAGGCTGCTGTTGCCATTGGAGTGGGGTGGGACGTGTTGGGCCGCTCAGCTGGCAGGAAGAACAGGGAGGGGAGGGCATGTCCCCCCTCCTCCGGCTGCACCTACCCACATTGTACTGTTTGCGCTGCAATCAACCAGAGGAAATGGCGGGACCGGCTGCTCATGCGTGTAAGTAGTTGGTGGGGGGGGCTTATTTTTCAGGGGTCGCTTATATTATCACATGGGCTCAAAACCCCGATTGGGCTTATTATCCAGACATGTCTTATTTTCAGGGAAACACGGTACTCTCTTGTTGACTTGAAGATGCAGGACTTCTTAAAATACTCCTATTGGCAGACAGGCATCAGGATGGGAAGGCTAATGCCAGCCATCACCTAAAAAACAGTGTTTACTATTTCTTAAAGAAACCAAAGAAATGGCCAATACAATCTCCATCACATGCAGGCAAGAAGCTTGGACAAATACTAGCAGTTCCTCATTACAGTCACCAACCAGCAATCTAACAAAATAACTAAAGTTTCTGTGTTAGGTAAAATAAAATACAGACATAAAATTATAACTAAAAAGAATAAAATATTTATTTCTTTATTTAAACAAAAAGTCAAATCACATGCTTGAAATCAAAAAGCCATACTGTTTCAAATTAATTAATCAAATAATAAGGTCTTAGCAAAGCACTCAGCCAGCAGGACTTGTTTAAATTCCTGGTCCAAAGGCTTGTGGGAATTGCTGAGGTAATCAAAATTGTTGAGGTGATTAAGGCACTTTGAGTTTTATAAACAGAATAAACATTTTCCATGTTCAAGGAAAAGAATCATACTGGTCTGAGATGAGTAGCAAGTAGATTTATTGCAGATAATTAAGACGCCAACCATACAAGAAATTCTCATCTAATAACAGTCCCAAATTCTGCCTTTTATATATGTTAGTCCCAACATCTGTATCCTGGATCTCTTCCTCCCACCATCTTGAGTCACTGGCCTTGGGGCTACTTGTTTTCCATCAGTGAAGGTTTGTATGATCTGTCCCTTGTTTACAAAATGGCTGTCTCTGGCACAGTGGGGAAATTCAAATTTTTTTACTACCGGTTCTGTGGGTGTGGCATGTTGGGCATGGCGTGGCTTGGTGGAGTGGCAGGGGAAGGATACTGCAAAATCCCCATTCCCTCCCCACTCCTGGGGGAAGGATATTGCAAAATCTCCATTCCCACCCCACTCCAGGGGAAGGATACTGCAAAAGGTGGCATTTGCTGGTTCTCTGAACTACTCAAAATTTCTGCTACCGATTCTCCAGAACCTGTCAGAACTTGCTGGATTTCACCCCTGCTCTGGCATGATAATAGAATATTCACCTCATCAGCTTCCATCTTCACACCTAGAACATTGTGTTTGTATAAAATTGCTCATATCTTATTAGGTAGAATGACTCTAAAGAGTCCTGGCTTGATTAACAAATCATAATTAAGTCAACCAAGGTTTAAGGCAATTTCTGGGCCAGATAGGTTAAAAACAATGAAGTAATGTATGGCATTAATAGTTTTGGGGGAATCCTGATAGATAATTTGTAGATGGGGTTGTCACCTTCCCCCTTGATATTATGTTCTGAAGTCTTCCAAGGTGTCTAATTAAAACAAATTCGTAAGTGGATTCTATAGCATCTACTGCAAAGCTTAATCATAAAAGGAGAATAATTGTGGTTGGTGCAGCTTTTCAAAGCTACACTAGCCACCCCTATGTTCTTTTCCAAATTTAGAGATTACAGGAAATCTGTCCTCTGTTGCATCTGATCATTCCATAAATCAAGTCTCTTAAGATACAAAGTTGTTTTCATGTTTTCATGTTCAGATTAAAGAATTCTATCATACCTATATATTTCTGATCTATGTTATTAGGTGGTGCATATTGCCTGTGAAACATAACTCCGTAAGAGTTATGTTGACCAAAAGTTGACCAAACTTTTCTAGAAAAGAAAAAGAATGGCATCCAATAGTTTTAACAAGTTCACCAATATTGGAACTAATAAAACCACTTTTAAATGATCAAAATCCTGTTACTCTTGGAATTGTTGAAGTTTTCTTTTAGTGGCAACATGAATTCTTGTCCTGTCCTTAATCTATGAGAAGAACAATCAGACTTCCTTCTCTTTCACCTTTCTTATAGATTTTAATGCTTCTAACCAATGGTGGGTTTCAAATTTTTTTACGACCAGTTCTGTGGGCGTGGCTCAGTGGGCGTGGCTTGGTGGGCGTGGCTTGATACTATAAAATCTCCATTCCCACCCCACTCCAGGGGAAGATTACTGCTAAATCCCCATTTCCTCCCAATCAGCTGGGACTTGGGAGTGGAGCCAGTCAGAATTTTTAATACCGGTTCTCCGAACTACTCAAAATTTCTGCTACCAGTTCTCTAGAACTGGTCAGAACCTGCTGAAACCCACCTCTGCTTCTAACTGATAATCTTGTGAATCAGTGTTCCCTTCTTTAAATTAAATCACATCCAGTTTTTTTCATCTGTTTTTGTTTGATAGATCATGGGAAGCCTGTAAGGTTATACACAAAATAGAATATTTATGGTTCTATGTTTTCTTTGCTAGATGTTTTATTGTTGGTTTAAAAAAAGTAGTTCCTTGATTATGAATTGCAGCTTCTAAAGTCCTACCTATAATAATTATATTTTCCCTACAAACAATTTAATTTTACTCAATCTCTATGAATCAGTCCCAAATAAGCACTTTAGAAAATATTGGTTTCAGTGCAAGTGCTAGGCATGGGCTTAACTCTCTCACACTAAAATCAATAGGCCTTAAAGTGATTAACTTTGGTTGCATCATTCCCTATTTGTTGTTTATAGTCTCCTTCTCCAGTCCAGCCATCAGAGCAACACTAAAGGTAGCATTTAAAAAGTAGCAGACATAGTTGGTTTACAGACAAATCATTATCTTTTCTAATGAGTTAAGAAGGTGAGCCCTGGCAGAAAAAAGTGGGATCAGTTTTGCTTCTTTTCAGTAGCTCAGCTTTCGGTTGGCTCTAAAGCATTGTTATGGACTAGCTCTCATCAGATCACTTCTATACCTCTCCCTGTCCCACCACATTTCTAGCAATTAGCTTTTCCATCTCCCAAGCTTTCTGAGTCCAGTCTGAAAACTAATGATCCAGGCTGTTTGGTATGTTGATAGATCTCTTTGGTTCCTTGAAACCGTCTGAACTTATAGAGTAGCCCAAGCAAAGCAAGCAGTAATGAAACTGAGCAGAGGTGTGAGTGGTAAAGTAGCTGGAATTAACCCCTTCCTTCCAACAGGCTTAGAGAGAAAGTGTCCCCCCTTTTTCTGGCTGAAGATGAGCCTTTGGCCACCTCTAGGGGGAATGAGGTTCATGGCATTGTTTTTTGGCTTTTTTTATTCACAGGAATTGTTCCCAGGCTAACCAGGTTCTCTTTGGCAGGGAACAAACTAGTGTCCAAAGTCACCTTGACATTTTTGTTTCCTATTGAGGCTTCTCAGTTCTGAAGCGCTCAAATGCCTTGAAATGGAAGTTTCCCATCTATAGATAACAGGGATAACAACAGGGATAGATTGAGATTCTTTGTCATTGTTAAGTGGGCTGTATTGCTATATTCACTCGGAAGCAACCAACCACACAAAGGCTTAGTTAGTCCATGCGATGTCTGAATGACATAACCTGCCATTGAAATTGGACAACTGGGTTTACACTCTGACTTCAAATTGTATCTGTTGCCCTTGAGAGGACTCTAAATTGCTAGTTCTGACAGCAGCTACCAAATACCATTTTTGGAGTGGAAAACAGATTATATTTTTTTTGCAATGCTATTTTAAAAACCATTATACATTCTCATGTGAACTATTAAGAAAAAGAACATTGAAGTATCACATATTTGAGACAGCACTTCATTTAACCTCCAACTCCTTCTTGCGTAGCTTCTATTCATAATCAGCAGAAAGAGTGAAGACAACAAGAAAAATTATGTCAGGAGAGGAGGATTGAAGGACAAGCTGGCACCAGGGTTTTAGTGCCTTCACCATTTAAATGATCCTAAGGGATATTCAAATATAAAACGAGTAAATCATAGCTGGGTTTTAGCACAATGAAAAGTTTGAAACCATGCTTCGCTGCTAGTTTGCTAATTGTAACTGTGGCGTAGTGTAAAATATGAAGAGAGTCCACTGTTTAGCGTGTTCTGACTAAGTTTGTTTCTATGTTCTTGCTAAGCTTTTAATCAACTAACTGAAATTCAAGGCAAGAAGAGCAGTTTTAAAAAAAGAAAGGCTCCAATTGGCCTAGTACGTTATTCTGTTTATCTGGCTGACTGATTCCTGTGTCTCGTCTGACAAGGCATGGATAACAACAAAACATAGTTACGATGTAATATATGAATGCAGTCTAGGATGTTCTTGCTCTGTAGGGCGACCCAGGGTCCCACTAACTGAGGCGAGACAAGGTTAAGTCAAACAGGAACTCTTTATTGCTAACAACAGCTGTAGAAGCTGAACAGGAAAAACAGAACAGGGCTTAGGCGTTTGACAGCTATTTATACTGTAGCTGTCAAACTAAGCAACCAATGGAAACACAGTATTCTCCCGCCGGCTAGTCCATGCGTCTTAACCAATCAGAGCCGGCCGTCGTAAGTGCGAGGACTTGGTCGTAAGTGCGAGGACTCAACAGTTCTCTTCTGCACAACAATGGTACTCCAGCCTTCAGGAGCAGCGATCTTTAAACCTACTGCAGCTTAAAAAACATTGAGATAGTGGGAATTTGTTTTCTTCTTTTTTAAAAAAGACATAATACAATTGAACTTGCAATACCAAAGATGGGTTAAAAAACAAACAAACAAGAGTTTGAATATTTGCCATTATGCATGTTCTGTTCCTTTAAATTCTGGTCCCATCTAAGGAGGGGTAATTCACTACACGGTGTGCACCGTGGATATGAATGAAGTGTCTATTTTATGGTATATACCTGTGATGGCGAACCTATGGCATGGGTGCCACAGGTGGCATGCGGAGCCATATTGGTGGGCACATGAGTGTTGCCCTAGCTCAGCTTCATGTGTGCACCAGCCAACTGTGTGCACCATGCCAACTGATTTTCAGGCCTTCCGGTCCCACCGGAAGTCAGGAAACTGGCTGTTTCCGGCCTCTGGAAGGCCTCGGAGGGGAATGGGGAAGGCTGTTTTTGCCCTCCCCAGGCTCCTAGAAAGCCTCTGGAGCCTGGGGAGGGGGAAAAACGGGCCTACCGGGCCCACCGTGCCATTGCGTGCCAAAAGCAGGGGGAAGTGGGGGGGGGGTGTCATGTGCACATATACAGGAGGGCGGGGCGCATTGAATTATGGATGCGGGCACACACTCCTGCAACCCCTCCCCGCGACCCCCGCTTTTGCCACGCGATGGCAAAAAGGTTAGCATCACTGGTATATACTCTTCCCTGAAAGTATAGTGGTTAATATAAGGTCAGCAAAACACCAAGGCCTCGAAGCTTTAAAATTGTTCTCAGTTCACTTTCTTCTTCCTTTTTTTATTGGGGGGGGGGGAGGGGAATGAACACACCTGCTTTCCATCACAAGGAATCCTGGATAATGTGGTTGAACACACCTGGGAAGGGAAATAAGACACGATGACTGTTTATGTTAAAAGGTTAAGGAGAAAGGAAAGAAGAGAAAGAAGAAATAGAGAAGGAAAAGGAAAATAGCACCTGGAGACTCGGTTCAACTGGTTTGCGGGAACTCAGTCTGCTGCTGCAAATGTGAAGACTGAGCATCTTTTTTTCTTTGAGAAATGTGATTAGTTGCCTTGTTTTTACATTACTTTTCGCCACATGTCGCATATAAAAGGGTGTATAACTATATGGGCTGATCAGGGCCTGTGAAATAAAACGTGTATCCATGGCAACTCCGTGTTATTCACTAAAGATGCATACACATTTCACAAGGGGTGAAATCAGCTCCTTTGCTTTGCATCTGGCTCCTGGTATATTGCATAGCAGTAGGCAAGCATGACATCATTTGATCGATCCTGTTCTGCAGGAATTTTCAGACCATATGCCTCTCTTTCCATTCCCACCTATCTCCTAGCCCTGTGCGCTGGGAAAATCTGAACTGGTTTGCTACCAGTTCGCTAGCCGCACGTGCGCACTGCGCGCCAAACCTCCTTTTGGCAATACACGCCAAAAGGAGGCTTGGGAAGGTAAGTAGAACAGCAAGTGGGGAGATCAGCTGTGGTGCACAGTTTAGCTTCGCTAGAAAGCAGGAAATCCTGCTTTCTAGCAGAGCTAAACCGGGTGGCACAGGTGATTGTTGGCTCATAGCTTTTTAAACTACCGGTTCACCTGAACCGGAGCAAACCGGTAGCATTTCACCCCTGCCCCTGTGATGGCGAACCTATGGCACGCGTGCCACTGGTGGCACACAGAGCCCTCTCTGTGGGCACGCAAACTGTCGTCCCGGCTCAGCTCTGCCACGCATATGTGTGTGCCTTCCACCAGCCAGCTGGTGTTTGGGTCTCAGCCGCACATGCGCAGAGGGTGGGGCACATGCAGGAGACACATGCGCCTGAGTGGGGAGTGGGGTGCACAATTGAGGGGCATGCACACATGCACGGGGATCATGCAGTGGTTGCGTACACATGCACGGGGTTGCGCATACATGCCTGGGGCGCACATGTATGTGCGGGGGTGCAGGGTTGTGCTCACACGCACAGGGTGGGGCACACATGAGCGGCCGCATTTGTATGCGTGGGTGTGCACAGGGGGGTTCACGCACACATTGGATTATGGGTGTGCACGCTTTTGCATGCACTTTTGGCACTCGGTGCCGAAAAGGTTAGCCATCACTGCCCTAGCCTTTCCGTTCCCAACTTCAAATGACTGGGGTGGGGGTGGGGGGTGGGAATCAGGATTGCCTATGTAGTACCAAGACTTCTGGTACTTTTTATATAGAAGCAGGCAGGATTGTTAGCCGGTGTGTGTCTCACTTACCAAAAGTTCTGGACAAAGAAGAAGACCAAGCTTTTTGCATCGTATTTTCCTCTCTTTTCCACAATTGCAAGCACAAGAAAAGCTTCTGGATGCAAAGAGTAAGCCAATCTGTGTGTAAAACTCGGCAAAGTAAGGAGACCGACAATTCAAGAAAAGGTCAAGTTTGTTTTTAATGCAGCAATTACATTTTGACTCCTGGATTCTGCAGAAGCATCTGCTTACACAAGGCCTGTCTGATGCTTTCGGATATGCTTGCCAGGTCTTACATGGGCTTCTTATATATATCTGGGTTTAGGATTCCTTTGAAGTTTTTCACTGCTTCTGTCAACACAGGCTTTCAGTTCTTACTGTTTATTGATTACTTTGGGGAGGAGGGGGGGAAACACTGTTTTGCAAACCTCTGAACAATTTTGCCTCCTCCACTCAAAGGGCAGTAGTGATGGCTTCCTCCTGCTTCGATCTACTAAATCCCTCTTCCATCCCTGTAGGGTTATTTTGGAATCGGAGTTTAGCTCAGAGGAGTTTATTGGTCAATTTAGCCACTAGCTAGGTCGCCATTCTGTTTGGCCATCAGTGGTATCCTCCTTGCCATTCCGTGTAATTATAGCAAGAGCTTTGGAAAACCAACTGGACTCATTAGTTGAATCTGATTCAAACTAGCCTGAAGATTCCTACTGAGAGCCTTGGGAACATGCTGGTTTTAAAGCATTGCACTTTTTGATCAGTTAAGGCAGTAATTTTAACTTTCTGCTATCCATGCTGTGCCCTCAATGTGTACTGATTTGCTCCTTTGCCGTCTGGGTTGTTACAGTCCAACACATCAGGAGGCCATTAGTTTTGAAAAGACTGCCTTTAGAGGTTGTTAAAGGTAGAATGCCAGGAAGTATTCAGAAAGATTAAGCGAGACTAGCCTTGTTCTGAGTACTATGAGTAAAAGAGATTACAAGCAAATCTCTTGCAATTGGAATATACTTGGCTGCTGGCAGTGCATTTGACTGGTTTCAGTTGGATGATCAGCTGGCTACATCAAATGGAAAGTAAGGCTCCTTGCTAGCAGTAGGAAGAAAACTTTCCCACAAGATTCTTGCTAGCAGGCTATCATTTAAATGCCTCATAAAAGAAAAAAAAATGAACAGGATTGCAATAAATGTTCTTAGACATTCTGTATGTGAGCCTGTTAAATTTGTATGCCCTGTAACCTCTAAAATTGTGAAACCAGAATTACAAGAGACTTTCCTGTCAGGAACTTCATTTTTGGTTGTGGTATTTTCATTTTAAAAAAAAATCTTATATGTAAACACCACTTTCTGCAAAGGAAACATTTCTTGTAAACTTTTCTGTAGCTGGAAGAATATCAAACTGCTCAAAAAAAAAAAAAGAAAAAAAAAGGACTGAATAATCTATATTCATTGTACAAACAGATTCTGGTTTTCATCTACCAGGGTAATTGGTGCGAACACATTTCCTAAATAGCACATCCCCAAAGTGATGCTGTGCTAGGCCATAGAAATAATGTAACCTTTTCCTCAGCATGTGCACATACTTCGCTAAAACCATACTCAGGACTAAACCAGGGGTGGGTTCTAAATTTTTTTACTACCGGTTCTGTGGGCGTGGCTTATTTTGTGGGCGTGGCTTGGAGGTCATGTGACTGGGTGGGTGTGGCTAGCTGGTCATGTGACCAGGTGGCCATGGCTATGTGTATAGGGACTACTCAGAGGGCTGAAAAAGCATTTCTGACAGGTCCTCGCACTTTTGACTGGTCCTCACACTTATGACCATCCTCACATTTATGCCCGTGCAGCATTCTTAACAACCATGTCACTCATTTCACAACTGCTTCTCTTCACCATGGTGATAAGATAGGGCAAAAAACGTAAAATGTGAGGACAGTCAGTTTGAGGACTGGTCAAAAGTGCGAGGACCAGTCAAAAATAACTTTTTCAGCCCTCTGAGAAGGCCATATGCACAAAAGGATTCAATTATTTCTTCAAAGTGCTGATGATTGCACCCTGGCTGGAAGAACTCCAACAGGGGAGTATTTCCTCCCAACAGCGGTGTAAAAAGCTTAAAACAACCCTTCCCCTTTAAGAAAGTCAAGCAAAAAAATAGCTTCTGGAACCGGAAGTGACAGTAAGTCTAGGCTGTCAGCGAGTTAAGTTGCATTTTTTCATCGCTGCCATAATCAAAGAGGAAAAAGGAAAAAAAAACCGGAGCGAGCAGTACAGTTTGAAATTTAGTGCTTGGCATTTGAGATATTGTCCTTCTCCCCCTTCCTTAACAGATAGGGTTACCCAGGTGATGAAGGGAGTGGGACATTCCTGTGATCTGAAGCAGTTGGCAGAAGAGACTGACTTGGAAGATGGCCAATGGGCATTGAGATATTGTGAGGCAGAAGGGGAGGGGTTTGGTTTCGGAGAATCAGTTTTGGCTGCATATGAGTTTAGGTCGGATCGTAAATTCTTTAATAAATGAGAGATTCATCAAAGACTTTGCGTTTGAGAATGAAGTTTATTTGAGATTACGCCGAAACCTGACATAGGCATACTGCCGGAGAGGCAGTTTCTGTAATAAAGACTAGACTAGGAAACAACACCAAATGTTGTAATTAATCCTTACAGGATTAACCCTGTAAAGTGGAAAAAAACAAAAGGAGATTTCTTTTAACAACCGGTTCTCCGAATTGCTTAACTACTTAACAACCGGTTCTACGGAAGTAGAATCCCACCACTGGGTCTACCCATTTATTTTTGCAGGCACCGGTCTACTCATTTGTTTTCTTTTAACACTGATCAGCTGTAGGGTGGCCCTTTGAAGCCCCGTGGCAAGAGTTTAAACAGTTTTTTTCCCCTCTAGCCATCAACTGGGACTCAGGAGGCAGCAATAGATTGGGGGTGGGGCCAAATAAAAGGTAAGAATAACCCGGGGGATGGGCGGGGTGGGGTGGGGTGGGGCAGAACCGGTTCAGTGACGTCAGCTCGGCCAAACCGGGCTGAACCAGGAGGAACTCACCACTGGACTAAACTATTCCTAGTGAGAAATATGACATGCTACAGATATAGACTTCCAGAAAATGCACTCTTTTGCATTCCTTTGGTTTATACCAGGGGTGAAATCCAGCAGGTTCTGACAGGTTCTGGAGAACCAGTAGCAGAAATTTTGAGCAGTTCGGAGGACTGGCAAATATCACCTCTGGCTGGTCCCAGAGCGAAGTGAGAATGGATATTTTGCAATATCCTTCCCTCAGAAGTGGGGAGGGAATGGGGATTTTGCAGTAACCTTCCCCTGGAGTGGGGTGGAAATGGAGATTTTGCAGTATTCTTCCCCTGCCACGCTCAACAAGCCACACCCACCAAGCCACACCATGCCCACGAAGTCACGCCCACAGAACCGGTAGTAAAAAAAATTGGATTTCACCACTGGTTTATACATTTGACAGAAGAGAACCAACATGAAGAAATCTTTCAGAACAGCTCTATGTCGGCCATGTTCTGAAGATTGTTATACATTACAGGTAATCCTTGACTTATGACCGCAATTGAGCCCCAAATTCCTGTTGCTGAGAGAGATGTTAAGTGAGGTTTGTCCTATTTTTATGACCTTTCTTACCAAGTGAATCACTGCAATTGTTAAATTAAATAACTGTGGTTAAGGGAATCTGGCTTCTTCGTGGACTTAATGCTTGCTACAAGGTCACGTCATGAGCCAGTTGCCAGCCTCCAAATTTTGATCACATGAGCATTGGAAGGATGCAACAGTCATACGTGCAAAAAATGGTCATAAATCGCTTTTTTTCAGTGCTGTTGTAATGTCGAACAGTGACTAAACAAACAGTTGTAAGGGTTTTTTTTGTTTTTTTAAAAATTTTATTTATATGCCACCCTTCTCCGGAGACTCAGGGCGGCTTACAATGCGTTAAGCAATAGCCTTCATACTTTTGTATATTTATACAAAGTCAGCTTATTGCCCCCACAATCTGGGTCCTCATTTTACCCACCTTAGAAAGGATGGAAGGCTGAGTCAACCTTGAGCCTGGTGAGAATTGAACTCGCAGTAATTGCAGGCAGCTGGATGTTAAATGCTGCCACTCAGGCTCAAGTTGAGGACTACCCTTATAAATTAATGGATAAGTGTACCATGAAATTTCACTAAGCAGCAATTATCATAAGACCTGTTTCACACTTCTTATGGAGTTGCCAAGCCCATTTTGCTGTGCAAGAACAAGAGCTTCTACCACTAACTGAAAATGGTGGTTATTCAGGTTGAGATAGTACAGGTGGTCCTTGACTTACAGGAGGTCATTTCGTGACTGTTCAAAGGTGCAACGGCACTGGGGAAAAAAGTGACTTGTGGCCATTTTTTCACATTTACAACCATTGCAGCATCCTTATAGTCACATGATTAAAATCCAGATGCTTGGCAACCGATTCATTTTTATGACGCTTGCAGCGTCCCGGGGTCATATGATCCCCTTTTACGACCTTCTGACGAGCAAAGTCAGTGGGGAAGCCAGATTCACTTAACAACCATGTTACTAGCATAATAACTGCAGTGATTCACTTAACAACTGTGGCAAGAATGGTCATAAAATGGGACAAAGGTCACTTAACAATAGTCTCGCTTAGAAATAGAAATTTTGGGCTCAATTGTGGTTGTAAGTTGAGAACTACCTGTAGAAGCAACCATTACAAAGCCTAGAACTGTGATTAAGATCAAATGTTATAACAGAGATAGGAAGAGGAGAAGGGTAGGATCTCATTAACTAGCCTGATGGCTTGGGTGTACAAACTGTTATTAAAATGTAGTGATAATTTCCACCTCTCTGGAATGTCTCCTTCCCCTAAGGCAGTGATGGCAAATCTTTTAGACTTAGGATGCCAAAAATTTGGAAAATATAGTCCAATCATGTGTTTGATCCCTGGGACCTGCCATACGCCACTGACCTTCAGGTGTTGTTCTCTTTCTGTTGACAGGCCCTTGTGGCTACTCATGGTTGCTTCGGGTTGCATGAGGTCTTCATTCTTTTATTAATAATTCAAATTTAAAAACAGTGGACATGGTTTGACATCTCCTGTTTCTAACATTTCCGTCTAATTCAAATTAATAAGCAATATATTCCTTAATCTATATACAAATTTACATATATCTTACTTCATTACATATCAAGCATACTACATAATTCCTCCTAAACAACTATATCCATAGCCAATAAACCTGTATCTCACTCACAAGTTCAATATACATTGACATATACATTTCTAGACATTCACTAGACCTTCTTCTTGGCATTCTTCCTCTTGTCTAACCATTCATAAAATTTAGTCCAGATTTCATAATACGTTGATGCACTTTTATTGTTGAGTTCCAAAGTGAGTCTGTCCATTTTTGCACAATCGAAGATTTTACATAATACTTCTTCCCCTGAAGGTGTTCCTTCAAGAATGAAGGCCTCATTTTTTCCCACCCACAAGATTGGCAAAAATGAAGCCTTTGTACTTGAAGCAGTTTAGAAGAATGCTCTTCCATTGCCTTTGCAGTCTCCCAAAATCATGCAAAAACACACTTCATTCTCATGTAATTTTCAAAGGCTTCAGAAGACACATGAGAATGTGACATTCTTTTGAGAATGCTTATTGAGTGTTGGTGAACACTGGCAAAATGTCATGGAGTGTCACCCTTGGGCACATGTGTCATAGGTTCGCCCTCATTGCCCAAAAATCTTCTATGTAAAATTGGGAGGTCTGATGATATTCAAGGAATACAAAAGACCAGCAATTATAAAATGATAATCCACAGCATCTTGCCTTTGGTAGTATTTTCTGGAGCTCATAAAAATTGAAGTACAAAACATCTGAAAGTCACGTAACTGCTCTGGACGTTGCAGGTCAACCAGAAAGATCATGGCTGTAATTTTTTTCCTAATTTGTAAATGGAAATTTAATCTGCTATAAAATAACATTTTTGATGGGTGCTGTAAAAGGGGAGACATATCCTTAAGAGAGTATAAGTAGAGAGCTTTTACACAACTATAAAAGAAATTGGTCTATCATGGAAATACTGATAATATCATTTTTCTTACTGCAATAGCTAAGAAAAGTGCTGGAGTGAACCAATCCAATTAAAAAGAAAACCTATTGTAATTGCAATATGCTTATACCAAGAATTTTGGACAGGCAACTGTATGTTGCCAACTACCAAAATAGTTTCACAGATTATTCTCCCTTGTTCCTCAAAGCATTTCTGTGGTCGGAGCCCTTGCATTTCTAAAGCCCTGTGGAGTGAGCCAGGTTAAAAAAAAGAGGTGTGGATTTCATTCCTTCTCTCATATCCTTGTCAAAAGAGAAGCGTTTTTCATGGAGCTCCCAAGGCTGGAGAAATTATCTCCCCACATCTGTGTATCTCCAGCAGCTGGGAGAACATTGGTCTTTGAACTCCAAAGTCTGATTTAGTACAGTCCAGAAATGTCTGTTCCCTTTTCATTCCACTCTGATGTCAGAGAGATAAGGGCAATATATACTTTTTAGGGATGAGATGAGTTCCTGGTGATGGATGTCTTCCTTTGACCCCAGAGAAGTTCAAACAATCCCAGTTAAGAGACCCTAACAAGAGAAGAGAGTTATTAAGAGTCTGACAAAAATTTACTGTATTCAGAAGTAAGGTTGAGATGCAAGTTCCAAGAATATATATATATATGTACAGTACATAACGTATATGTATATGTGTGTGTGTATTCATGTATAAGTATATATGTCTATGCGTATATGTGTGTATACATATTCACACATGCATACACATGCACATACACAACATACCTCTGTGATATAGATAGGTAGGTAGGTAAGTAGATAGATAGATAGATAGATAGATAGATAGATAGATAGATAGATTGATTGATTGATTGATTGATTTCTCTGAGTGAAAGTGGGGAGGTACAAGTAGGTAGAGGAATCAATAGACCTGCTTGTTTTGGTGCACATGTGATATTTGCAATCTCTGTATATGTGCTATTTGTAAACTTACACTTTGTATTTGGGCTTTCATTCAATCATTTGTCAATTGATTTTCTTGCCAGAAAGACAAGGACAACAATAAAAGCAGATTTTTTCTTTTAGTGGCCAAACTATAATTTTTATTTCTCCATAACACTTCAGATACAATCTTGTTCTAGGATAGTGGGAGAAAAAACTACCTTTTTTTTCTGGGGGAATTTCCCCACCTCCTTGGACTTTCCTTTTCTACCACAATATGGTGCAATGATTCTGCATCCTAAGAAAAAGGATGGCAAAGCTACTGAGGGAAAGAAAGAGACTGAAGGAATTTGCTGATATCTCTACATTTAAGGATAGATCCTTGTCCAATCATACTATAGCATTTTCTATGCTTTGAAAACAAATCAGTCAATATTTCAATTCTGATATGAGTGAGAAGACACATCTTGAGGGCCTGTTAGTGTTCATTCTTTTTTAGAAGTTACCTCTTAAATATTTCACTGTGAATGGAATGGAATGGAATGGAATGGAATGGAATAATGGACTGGACTGGACTGGACTGAACTAGACTTAGCATAGCATAGCATAGCATAGCATAGCATAGCATAGCATAGCATA